>CM040398.1:32905484-33162646 GCA_022702515.1 Ilyophis sp. 1 JC-2022
AGACCTCCAGTAAGGAACAAAGACTCATTACTCCTCAAACATGTTACGAGCCTGCACACGCATGCGGAAGATGAAAGGTAAATACGCTTACTGTTGTCTAATTAGTGGATTTGACACCTTTAGCCTTGTGCTTTGAAAACCCTGACATGTGTTCAAAAACATTAAATTAGATCTCCCTGCATGCTCCATTTTTACATGCAGTATGTGCCACAGATGAGAAATCGTTCTTTTATTGTTTCTCAGTAAATGTGGCGAAGTACGTTTAGAAATGAACTCGCTTACAGGGCACTGCTGTTTAGAACTTCTGCTTTCACTAGCCGTCATTAAGGGTTCATTACAGGGTGCTTCTGCTTTCACTAGCCATCATTAAGGGTTCGTTACAGGGTACTTCTGCTTTCACTAGCCGTCATTAAGGGTTCGTTACAGGGTACTTCTGCTTTCACTAGCCGTCATTAAGGGTTCGTTACAGGGTGCTTCTGCTTTCACTAGCCGTCATTAAGGGTTCGTTACAGGGTACTTCTGCTTTCACTAGCCGTCATTAAGGGTTCGTTACAGGGTGCTTCCGCTTTCACTAGCCGTCATTATGGGTTGGTTACAGGGTACTTCTGCTTTCACTAGCCGTCATTAAGGGTTCGTTACAGGGTACTTCTGCTTTCACTCGCCGTCATTAAGGGTTCGTTACAGGGTCCTTCTGCTTTCACTAGAGCCGTCATTAAGGGTTCGTTACAGGGTGCTTCTGCTTTCACTGGCCGTCATTAAGGGTTCGTTACAGGGTAGTTCTGCTTTCACTAGCCGTCATTAAGGGTTCGTTACAGGGTACTTCTGCTTTCACTAGCCGTCATTAAGGGTTCGTTACAGGGTACTTCTGCTTTCACTAGCCGTCATTAAGGGTTCGTTACAGGGTACTTCTGCTTTCACTAGCCGTCATTAAGGGTTCGTTACAGGGTGCTTCTGCTTTCACTAGCCGTCATTAAGGGTTCGTTACAGGGTACTTCTGCTTTCACTAGCCGTCATTAAGGGTTCGTTACAGGGTGCTTCTGCTTTCACTAGCCGTCATTAAGGGTTCATTACAGGGTGCTTCCGCTTTCACTAGCCGTCATTAAGGGTTCGTTACAGGGTACTTCTGCTTTCACTAGCCGTCATTAAGGGTTCGTTACAGGGTACTTCTGCTTTCACTAGCCGTCATTAAGGGTTCGTTACAGGGTACTTCTGCTTTCACTAGCCGTCATTAAGGGTTCGTTACAGGGTGCTTCTGCTTTCACTGGCCGTCATTAAGGGTTCGTTACAGGGTACTTCTGCTTTCACTAGCCGTCATTAAGGGTTCGTTACAGGGTACTTCTGCTTTCACTAGCCGTCATTAAGGGTTCGTTACAGTGTGCTTCTGCTTTCACTGGCCGTCATTAAGGGTTCGTTACAGGGTACTTCTGCTTTCACTAGTCGTCATTAAGGGTTCGTTACAGGGTGCTTCTGCTTTCACTAGCCGTCATTAAGGGTTCGTTACAGGGTACTTCTGCTTTCACTAGCCGTCATTAAGGGTTCGTTACAGGGTGCTTCTGCTTTCACTAGCCGTCATTAAGGGTTCGTTACAGGGTACTTCTGCTTTCACTAGCCGTCATTAAGGGTTCGTTACAGGGTACTTCTGCTTTCACTAGCCGTCATTAAGGGTTCGTTACAGGGTGCTTCCGCTTTCACTAGCCGTCATTAAGGGTTCGTTACAGGGTACTTCTGCTTTCACTAGCCGTCATTAAGGGTTCTTTACAGGGTACTTCTGCTTTCACTAGCCGTCATTAAGGGTTCGTTACAGGGTACTTCTGCTTTCACTAGCCGTCATTAAGGGTTCGTTACAGGGTGCTTCTGCTTTCACTGGCCGTCATTAAGGGTTCGTTACAGGGTACTTCTGCTTTCACTAGCCATCATTAAGGGTTCGTTACAGGGTACTTCTGCTTTCACTAGCCGTCATTAAGGGTTCGTTACAGGGTGCTTCTGCTTTCACTAGCCGTCATTAAGGGTTCGTTACAGGGTGCTTCTGCTTTCACTAGCCGTCATTAAGGGTTCGTTTCTAAAAGTGAAATGATGGGCGGGACATAATGGAGTCTGTTACCAGTGCTCAGTCCCCTGGTTTTAAAAACAAACAAGTGACTTTGGCCTCCTGTGTCTAATTTATACTGTACTATAGTGTCCTGTATGAGATCCTCCTGGGGCAGAAGGGATATATACTTGTGAAAATTTGCTTTATAAGTAAATATTCAGAGAATATATGAGAAAATATTGAGAATAAATATGAGAGTGAATCTTTTTGTTTGTTGTCACCATTAAATGCTGCCCTGTACATGAAGTGGGTCTCATGTAGCATTCATGATATTTTTATAAGTGTTATATAATGTGCCACAACCACTGTTATAAGTATGCTTGCATATTACAGTCAGATTATACCAAATGCTTTTCATATGATGTGACATATGGTTTGATGTCATTGGTGTCAAAATGCTTATAAATGGCAGAGGCGCTGACTCTTAAAATCAGACAAAACTGTCTTACTTGAACAGACGGACACACACCAGACTTAATAGTGGAGTCTCTGGGTTAACCGCCCTGGCGATAATCCCATGATGCACTGCAGTCTGACTTTTCCTGTGCAACTGGAAACCCTGTGAAATGTGTGTGGAATTGAGTGCTGGAATTGCATTGTGTTCCCAGCAGTGCCACGTCATGTAGCCTTCTCACTCAGCTTTTAGTGTGTGTGTGTGTGTGTGTGTGGGGGTGTGTGTGTGTGTGTGTGTGCTTAATCGATGAGTAGTATTGTATGCTTTGGTCACTCAGCGGGATCATATAGTCACGTTTTAAGGGTTTTAATCGTTTAAACTGTTGCATTTCCCGGAGGACAGGCTTCACAATTTAACCTATGTGCTTTAGCCATGCGCTAAAGCATCTGTCCACTCACAATATAATAAAAAATAAAAAAACTTTCTAATGCTGACATGACTATTCGCTAATACGTCATATTGGCTTGTGCTTTAATTCATGCTGACGAGGGAACCACATGACAGATCAGAGTTGTGCAGTAATGACCACTCTGTTTTCTCCATGGAAACAGGCTGTATGCTGCTGTTCAAATCATTACAGAGCTAGTTCAGAATTTTGGACATAATATCATATTTACGACTTACCCGTGATCTTGTCAATCGATGGAGACAATTTTCAACTGATTACATGCTGTCCTTCGTATGGACGTCCAGCTGTTGCTAATGCGAGCACAACCTAATGGTATCAGTTGGCATCCACTACCTAACGCACTTAAAGAGTTATGAAACCCTCGGTTACATTCTCTCTCCGCCCACACCACAAATTTGAAAAATGCAATTAAATGGGCGTGGAAAGCAGCAGTAGAGGGCGATGGGCAAGAGTGAGGAGAGAAGCTATCACCCTGAAGACACGCCCACTAGGGAAAAGATGGAGAGTGAAACGGAGTCTGTATCAATCACTGACTAATTCTGCAGTATCAATCAATGGCTCTTTCGAGGTGGGGGACTTCTTTATTCCGGAATCCTCTGGGCTTTCCACCAACCAGGAGTATGAAGGAGGAAATGGTCCGGAGCCCTTTCAGTTTGAGCCGTTGGGAGAGTAGTAGTCTAGCTAATTATCTTTTATCCCACTTGTGAACTCGACTATCTCCTTCTGCTTAAATCGATGTTATGCCCAGTATTGTCAGCATATATTAAGTGTAACCTACCCGTACACAAACTACTTAATGAATAAAATAAATAAATGAACAATGAATAACAAAAATACGTAATTAATACCAAGTGAAAATAAATGGCTGTTAAGTTACTCTGTAAATATGAAGCATCACGTCACACCATCACTCCATTCTCAAACTAACTCATGTTTTAGCCATCTATAACGTTACATCTAACAGAGGCTACCTGTATGCTACGCAAACATGACAATAACATATGTGAAACTAAACGGCTGTTAGCTGAAGGCTATAGGCTACAGGAGACTTCACAATCTGCTCAAATCGATGTTCTGCCCAGTAAGTTGACGTTTGTCAGCAAATATTCAGTCTGACCTAACGTTACAGCTTATACACAAAAGGCAGTGAAATGTCACCAGCCAGTTAACTATGGTTAACAATACGAAAACAACTCAAGTAAATATCTTTGAGGCTACAAGACAACCATCATGTTAGCAAGCCAACTTGACGCCGTAGGCTACACTTAATTTAACTTACCGCATTGAAGGGACAGAAATATCAGTAGGGCTTGGTAACATTACCGCATTCCTTTGACTGGCATACCCCAATTCAACCTGGGCATAGTTCTCAAAACAGTCCCACGGGAAATGCTTGTTGCACACAAACTTGCTAGCAGTGCTGATCATTGGCGCCAGACCCAAAATGTCCAGTCAGAGTAGTCTATAGCTCTCTCCGGATCACTTGGGAAAGCATGTAACTGTTAACGTTAATCCGTTGATGCTCTTGCACCCATAGAAAGCACACTTGCGACCCATCAGTCATTGCTTGTAAATTGAAACTACTGGAATTGAAAAAACAAACTTACAATTGTTAATAACTAGCATAATTGGAAAAAAGCTAATACATTGAAAGAGTCTAAGTATCGGCTACAACGATATTGCTTGTCAAATGGATATGGCCCTTGACCACGCCTTCTCAGGAATGTTTTTATATTGGGGGCGGTAAAAAAGTGCGAAACTGATTACGTACAAGTGTACCAAAAATCACATAGCCCATTTTTCATTTTCAACCCTGGAAAAAGAAGATTTATAAAAAGCAACAGACTTGTGCATTTTTCAAAGTTAGATGTTCTTTATCTAATTTAAACCAGGCCAGCCAGGGAAGGGTTAGGGTTAGGGTTAGGATGGGCTCCCCCTCTCTCGCCAGGTTCCTTCCCAGATTTTTTCCCATGGGGGGTTTTTTCTCGCCACCGTTTGATTATTTTTTTTCCACACCCCGGAGTTTTTACCTGGTTTGGAGTTTGGGGGTTTAGGCCTCGTTTGGAGTTTGGGGGTTTAGTTTGGGGGTTTAGGCCTCGTTTGGAGTTTGGGGGTTTAGTTTGGGGGTTTAGTTTGGGGGTTTAGGCCTCGTTCTTGCCCCTTCTGTTTCGCTGTACAGCGTCTTTGTGACAGTTATCTGTAAAAAGTGCTATACAAAATAAATTTAATTGAATGTTCCCTGATTTTAAGGCTAATGTACTTACTCTCATATATTCCTATATATGTGCTTTCTCTTTTATTTAAAGTAAATTTTATTCATACTGTATGTATTTGTTGGTATACTGTAAAGGTCTTTATAAACATTACAAAGCATCTATATGCCTCTGTAACAGTGAAAAATATTGTACATGGGTCATCCCACACAGCCCATCTTTACTGACAGGAGGTCGGGAGATTGGTTAGGCTGGCCAGGATTTCCCCTCCTACTGGGCCCTAGTGTCTTTAAGCTTTTACCATGTTTTCTCCCATTGTGAGCGCCCAATCATGTTCATCAGTACAGTACTGTTCCTGAGAGTATATACAAGAGTACGTATTATCACACCGCATCGCAGTCTGCAAGTTGGGCTTGGGGAAGGCACTACGCGCAGCACTACAGGCTGACTAGTGGGCATCCAATTGACCGGCTGTGCTGTCAGCCTGTTGGGTAGTCCACTCTCAACCTAAAAGATCCATTATTAATTAATATCCTCTCTCTGTGGCTGGGAGTTTGATTCCCAGCCATGACACCTTCTCTTACTGTTCATCTTTACACAACTAGACAGACATAGAACACACATATACATACAGATAGGTGACAAAATAAAGGAAAAACTAACATAAAGGTGTTTTAGTAAGGTGCTGGGCCACCATGAGCCGCCAGAACAGCTTCAATGCACCTTGGCATAGATTATACCTCTAGTCTATCTTAGATTACAGTCACTGGAACTCTACTGGAGGGATGGAACACCGTTCTTCCAAAAGATATTCCCTCATTTGCTGTTTTAATGATGGTGGTGGCGAGCGTCGTCTAATACGTTGGTACTAAATCTCCCATAGGTGTTCAATTGGGTTAAGATATGGTGACATCAAACCATTCAGTGACCCCTCATGCCCTGTGGATGGGGGCGTTATCATCCTGGAAGAAACCACTCCCATCAGGATAGCAATGTTTCATCATAAGATAAATGTGATCACTTAGAATAACTTTGTATTGATTTGCAGTGATCCTTTTCTCTAAGAGGACAAGTGGACCCAAACCATGCCAGGTAAATGCCCCCCACAGCATAACAGAGCCACCGGACCCCCTCACTGTAGGGGTTTTTCCTTTTAAATCGCCCGTCTGTATATATTGACACAGCTTTGATTACTGTGTCAATATGAGGAATGAAATTGAGAAATCCGTTTTTTATTTGTTCTATGGTGAGCTACATTAAAAATTGTTTGCATTTTGCAGGAAGTGAAATGGAATATGAATCATATGAACTAGGTTCTGTACCCTGAAGAGAATGTGTTTTATGAGTAGACATCTTCAAAGAACATGTCAGACCACAGAGCATAAAGGTAACATTCATAGTTTTGTATGGATCAAAAGAGAGTCTGAACAAATATCCTTGACAGGAAGATCAATCTGAAACACGTAAAGTAGTTGTGAGTGCATGGTGTACACCTGAAAAGCCTTTATTTTTCAGTTTTTCAACACATTCTCCCAAGTTTTAAATATCACACAAACTCACACACTGTGTCATAATAAAAGTAAAAATCTCCAATGCAATTTCAAATGCATTTGTTTTTTTAAAAATACAGCGCAATAGAAGGACACAGGCCGTCAGGTCTGATACGGTGATAGAACAGGTTTGTGACCATTTTGTTTTGATCCTCGCTTTTTTCCACAGTGAGGGAAAATGAGGGCCATTTTGGGTCAAACCCACAGTGATGGCTTGTGTGGACCTCCGACTGGCCGTGATGAAGATGAGAGGTTTTCCCATAGAGGGAGCCTGGAGCTACAGGATACCAGGACAGAGCGCTAAACGGTTTTATTTAAATTCACCCCTGCCTTCCTTTGTACATTTCAGCCAAACTCCAAACAAGAAAAAAATGTTTGCTTTTTTCACCGAATATGTGTACGAAAACAAACACTCCTATCAGTGGCATTTTTTAAATATTCAAACAGCCTTCAGACTTTGCCTGAAGCAATTTAATCTCCAGCTGTTTCATCTGAATTTCTTTAAGACATTTTTCTCAAGTCCAATTTTGTATTGGAATTTAGACCCAGGAAATTATGATGAAATCTATAAAAACAAACGCTTCATGCTGAAACAAGAGCAATAAGTACATAATCATTTCAAAATAACAGACCGTCTGTCTCTGCCTTCTGTCACTCACATCCCAGATTCATTCGCAATACATTGTGACACAATTTTTCTTCTTACGTCAAATATTTATTGTTCAATTCTCCTTTCTACGTGTTTAATCTGTTTAAAGCCATCGGTGCGTTATTCAAACAGGCGCACGGACCGCAGGATTATCTGTTTGGGTTTGGCAGTGTGTTTCGTGTAGCTCTGACAGCCAGTCTGATTTAATAGAAATCTAATGTCATGTCCAGTGCAGAAGGCAGAAGGCAGTATACATTACGATGGCCTGAGTACAGAAAAACATGATTGTTTTCAGAAAAATGAACACCATTTTGTTTTGTTTTTCTTACTGTAAGCCTCTTCATGTCAAGCTGATTTCTATTGAATTGCTAAGTGCTAACAGATAGCTATGTGCTTATGGCATTTACTTATACTCACACTTTTATTCTCAATGGTGTACATGTTACATGTACAAGTAAGACAAGGTTCAATCAAAGTTTGTTCTTAACTGAAGACATAGAACTAAATACAAGCTGAAACGTTGGTCTTTACAAACACAGGTTGTATAAATGGATTATGTAGAAAATTATGATCTGTGTAAACCACCTTGAGTGAACTTGGTTCTATATACAAGCAATATATGGGCCCTTTGAGGACAGCTATATAATGAATCCGTGTGTGTGTGTGTGTGTGTGTGTGTGTGTGTGTGTGTGTGTGTGTGTGTGTGTGTTTGTGTGTGTGTGTGTGTGTGTGTCTGTGTGTCTGTGTGTTTCTGTGTGTGAGTGCAAACACATCTGTGTGTGTTTAATTGCTCTCATCCAGAATGACTTAATGCAAGATACAGTAAATACATTCACAGAAGAAACAGGTAAAACAATGGTCACACTCCACATTAAGATGCCATCTACCATCTACAAATAATTACTTAACATACTGTATATTAAGTAAAGACAAATAGTGTGTGCTTGGTGCTTGCCACATTGTGGGCCAACTATTAATTCATGCTTTATAATGAACTATTAATTCATGCTTTATAATGAACTATCAATTAATGCTTTATAATGCACTATTAATTCATGCTTTATAATGAACTATTAATTCATGCTTTATAATGCAGCTATAAATGTTTATACAGGGATACAAAATAAACATGAAATGAGAGCAGAGATGACAGCTCAATGATGCCAATATCTCAACGCCTTTTTTAGACACAGACACAATAAGACATCAAATGCTAGGATATTTTTATTTTTGTTTGTTAGCTGCTGCACACGACGAGCGATTAGTCTGTAAATGCTGTGCATAACCGTAGACCAAATGGTAATTTTATCGGAAGTGAAGAGCCACTACCTCCTGATTTGAGTGCTTTGAAGAGGTGGGGAGAGAAGGCCTAAGGCTTCTGAACAGAAGGTTGCGGGGCTGCTGGGTAAGCAAACAGCATGTACTGATCTCCTCCAGAGGGGACTAATTTAACACAGCGCCATCTGTAATCCTCACTCTTCCAGATTATGAGTATTACCAGCACATGCAACATCTGCACTCACGGCCAAGCAGCCCACACAGGGTCCACAGTAGGCAAGTCACTCGATTTGTACATCCACACTTATACAGCAGCAAATTTAGTCACATTTATGACCCAATTTATTTGTTTGTGTCCAACAATTATCTGGAAATGGCTTTATATTCATATATATTTTTAACTGATTAAGTGCCGCAGGCGACATAAATCAACAAAAATACCACCGTTCTAAAGTGCCAGAGGTGAATTACAGTACCAGCCAAAAGTTTGGACCCACCTCCTCATAGAAGAGGTTCCCACCTCCTCATAGAAGAGGTTCCCACCTCCTCATAGAAGAGGTTCTCTTTATTTTTACTATTGTTTTACAGTTTAGAATAATAGTAAAAAAATTAAAACTATGAAATAACATAAATGTAATTATGCAGTGACCAAAAAAGTGTTAAACAAATCAAAATGTATCTTATATTTTAGATTATTCAAAAGTAGCCACCCTTTGCCTTGATACCAGCTTTGGACTCTTGGCATTCTCTCAACCAACTTCATGAGGTAGCCAGCTGGGATGCTTTTCCAACAGTCTTGAATGAATTCCCACATAATATGCTGAGCACTTGGCTGCTTTTCCTTCACTCTCCGGTCCAACTCATCCCAAATCATCTCTATTGGGTTTAGGTTGGGTGTTAGATTAGCTCATCTGATGCAGCACTCCATCACTCTCCGTCTTTGTCCAATAGCTCTTAAACAGCCTGGAGGTGTGTTTTGGGTCATTGTCCTGTTGAAAATCAAATGAGGGCCCAACTAAAGTGCGAGCCGGATGGGATGGCGTGTCACTGCAGAATGCTGGTTAAGTGTACCTTAAATTCTACTTGTCCAACAGTGTCACCAGCAAAGCAACCCCACACCATCACACCTCCATCACACACCATCACGCCTCCTCCTGGATGTTTCACAGAGAAACGGTGAAGTTCAAAATGAAAAACTTGTTGGCGGTGCAATTCAAAAACAATTTTTGTTTTTTTATTTAAAATTTTGTTTTGGAAAGAAATTCATACATAGGCATCTACTTTACTATTTATGTGTGTCTAAAAAATAAAAAAAAGTCAAGCATTTAAGCCTTTAGATCAAAATGTCTCTTAAGATAATGAGAGATACATTCAATCAACTGTGTCCAAATTTTTGACTGGTACTGTATGTTGACCAAAACGTGTAAACAGTAAAACTTTTTAAAAATCCAATCAAAATGCTGTTACTAGCTAAATAAATCATGACATGATGCCCAAACAAATTAATAAACAATTATTGCAAGCATTTACTCATGTTCGCTTAACGGTACGTTAAGTTTAAAACAAGGTACAAACAGAATGACATGCCTAAATTCAACACATAGTCCAAGATAACGTGTGAGCTATTATGTTGAGTTATGTCTCAATGACCCTTCTGTAACAAACTTGACGGATCACTACAGCTCTGATTTATTTGAATAAATAAAAAAACTTGACCAAAGGTTTGATGTGAATTATGTCAATCAAACATGGGAACCATATTGACATAATTTTAAAATTGATTCAATATAAACTACATTTAAACCTCAGAGGTTTAAAACTGTTTTCCATCACCAAATACCAGGTTGGGTATCTGCCAATATACACTTCTTTCTTATTGATCTACAGTCACTAGATCTGCATCACGAGGCTTAAACCTCCTACTGGTTGCAATGTTTAATTCTTTGTCTATCAGCAGCACTGCTGGCCCGTGAGTCATCCCAGCAAGGCTCAGCTGGATGGAATTTATGCGAGCCAATGGCTAGGGCTTGAACATCAATTTGTTTAAGCTTACCCCCCCCACCCCCACCCCCACCCCCAGCCCCCTCTCCCCCGCAGTGCCCAGGCGCAGCGTCCTCTGTAAACCGATGGATACTTGCTTTGTTAACAAGGAGTGTTGAGTGTAATTTTGATTGATTGATTTGATGCTGTTTGTCTCGCCTTGTCTCGCCTTGTCTCGATCCACATCCTCCAGTGAATCTCAATGCCTCCCTGCCTCTGTACCTCAGTCTCACAAGTATTGTGTATGCATTGAGATTCTGAGCCCCGGGCCCTGCATCAAGGGCACTTAGCCGTGGAACACATGCGGTTCTGAAGCACCAGATTGGTCAGTAACAGGGCCAGGATCCATCAAAGGCACCTTACAGCTCGACACAACAGTATGAGAAAATTAAAATAAAATAAAGTTTGACATTTATTCGTTTTTAAGGGGTGAGGGGTGAAAGATAACTGTGAATATGCAAAGTAACCTTACTCTAATAAATTATACACAGCTGAAACAGTGTGATGCCATGGATATAATACATGGTTACATCCTTATTAAAGGATCCTGTCAGGGCGTTGTAGTGGTACAACGATGAGCCAAATGCGAACAGAGAATAAACAATGTGGAAGAACTTCCCAGCCGTAGCCGAAAACCAAAAACACCTTTGATAAACGGGATCGCCACGTAAACACGGGCGAACTAATACTGATAGGGATAGTACAGCAAAAACGAAAGACACCCTCGGAACTTGACTAGGACGCCCGATAACTGGTGAAAGAAATTAAAATAAAATAACACTCACACCCTCAAACAACACAGAGAGCGGGAGTAGAAAGGAGAAGAGGAAAGGGAGAAATACAAAACAATACTCCCTGAGCTTCTAAGTGATTATTTGCAAAAGCTCTGCTACGCGAATAAAGAACAAAATCTTTTGATACTTGCGTGTAGAGGAACAAACAACGACCTAAAACATTCGTGCAGGTACGAAGTGATAACGAAGCATCAGGAAGCGGAACTCAGGGATATAAGTACCTCCTGACGCGGACGACAGGTGAACCAACTAATCACCTGGCGAAAGGAAAATCCCGCAGGGGAATGCGGGGAACAAATCCGATAGACAGAAAATATGTAAAGCGTGGAATTTAGAGGAAAGAGAAGGAAAACCATGACAGATCCATTATCTATGCCTTTTCATCCCCAGGAAGCTTCTTTTGCAGCCAATAATGGCTCTTCAGCAGGAGAATAATGACATTTGATTGACATCTTGTTTTTGATCAACTAATCTTTTTACTCATATATACGTATATGAGTGCAGCTATTTATTTGGCTTGCATCTGTTTACTGTTGTTCTGTTTGCAAAACCGTTGGGTGATTATATCAGAGATGTCTTGTCACTTTTTTCACTTGGTGGAGTAAGGAGACATACCATAGGCCAGGATTCAATCAGCATTTGTCCATAACAGATACACCCTCGGTCTGAATTCAATCTTCTTTAACATTCGCCCACTATTCAATACAACTTCTTGTTTATTCCCTTCACAAAAACACATTTGACTGAGTTCCATGGACACCAAAATTAACAACAACAAAAAGTATTTGCTTTTAGAACAGGAACTCTTCCCTTTAACTGTAAATTAAAGTTAGAGGGGAAATGTTAACTGAAACCAAGCCCTACACTGCTGGTTTCTTCCACTTTTTTTTTATTGTCATCATAACGCAAATTAAATTCAGATAAATAGTAGTTTATCCAGAACCATGTGCATTGTGCATCCGGGAACTTTAGGAATAAAGAAGTAATTCAGTAAAGCAAAGTTATCCATACTGGTGGAAAAGAAAAGTGGCAATTGCCTGTGCATGTGTTTGGCCAGATACCAGAAGCATTCTGGGATAGCATTGAATATTAGACAGCAGACAATAGGAAGGCATTTTCTCCTGCATTGATTGGATTCTTATGGAGCGGTTTAATCGGGAAAAAGCTGCAGGTGGTCTCTTTGGGAGGTGGATAATCGTCCATGGCGTCGACGGTGTTTACTTACATTCAAGGAACCATAAAACTGTACACAAGTAGGCTATATTCCAAAAGGCACAGACCAGTAACCACCAATCAATCACTGTTAAAAATATCTTGATTTAAATGGTTTAAAAAATAAAATGCTTTTTTTCCCTGTTTCTTTTGTTGTTTCACCTCCCCTTTTCCCACCCAATTTGTAATTCCCAGTCATATTTTATCAGTTGTCATTGCTACAACCACCACTATTACTTCTGGAGAGTACAGTTATGAGTATGCACTCTCCTCCAAAGCATGGAATGTCAGTTTTATCACCCTAAAATGTACATGTCAGACTTTCGCAAACATGAGTCAGACAAAGGCCCCATTTAAACACGAAACATTTACACTTAGTTGTCTGATGAGTCTCGGGTTAGTTAACAGAAACAACAACGCAGAGTAGCCTACTTTTTTTTTTATCAGGTGGAGTGTAAGATTCTGAGAATCAAACACGACAGCTAAGGGTTCTAAAAGCACACACCGTAGTGTGCACCAAAAAGACGGATAGGTCCGTACTATGAGAGGGGTATATATCTATATGAATAACGAAGGACTGGAGAATAGAAAACACTCCAGGCCCTAAGCCAAAACAAAACAAACCCCAAATAACAGGGCGTGCTCGTGAACTGAGTGGGGGAAAAAACCTCTCGCTGACAATATGAGCAAGTGAATAACAGAGGTAAGAAAACAAATGATAAGTAAAACAGGAAAAGAAAATAATTCTCTCACTCTCAATGCGGGAGAGTGCAGAAGAAAAAAAGAAAACAACAAGCAATCTGCCTCAACGAGAACAGAATGCAAACCAAAGCGAGGGACTGACAGCAACTATGAGAAAAACAATTCCATTAAAGAATAACTAGATGTAAAAGCTTAAAAAAGAAAAGGTAGCTTGTAAACTTGTACCGTATCGACTTTGTTTGTCAAATGGCAAAGACAATCTCGAAGTGCCGGAAGGCGGAAGTCCTGGGCTATTTATAACCGGCAGGAAACCAAAAACAGGTGTGAGAAATAATAGCCGGGTGAAATCCAAACACTGAAACGGAGGTGGTAAAAATCCGATATAGCGCCCTGACGACACCAAAACGAATAATGACAGGAGAACAGCCAATGACTATGGGACATTTTTGAATTTGCAAGTAACTTATGTTTGGTATCTAATAGCCTACAGCATAGCAGCCAGCAGATAGTTGACTCGATTCCAGCAGCGAGCTCCTCCCGCACCCGCGACGTGAAGCATGACAGCCTGACATGGTCAAATTGCGTTCACCCAGTATCATTCTGGTCAACTGAAACCTCCTATCTCCTAGGCAACTCGAGAGCCAGTTGTGTGTTATCATACAGGGCTATTTTCAGATCTGACACCAAACTGTTGGGAACCATCTGTGTATTAGAATGACGCCTTAACAGGATGAGCACCGAGCAGCCCCAATTCAAGCTTGTTTATGGATGAGACTAGCTTATTCATTTGATTTCAGTGACATTATGTCATGATGTTATGTAGGACAAGAAAAATCTTACCAACACTGCTGGCAAAATAATCTCAATGGCTGTGTGTGTTACATTAACTCAGCTAAGCTAAGATCCCAGCTAAGCTAACATGGGTATTCTATGAATAGGCCTGAAGGCCCGGGCAGATTGTCTGTCCATGCATTCTGCACCATTAGAGAACAATGCAGCCCTTAAGGGTGTACTTACAAAAGAGCTTCACTGTGGACTGAGAAAATTAGATGAAAATGTACACATGTTCTGATGTATAATGCGATGTAGATTTTTCCCATCTGCATCATTCAGACGGATGCACTTTCCGTCTTTTGGCAGACTGCATCCAAGTGTGGAAATTGATCCCGCTGCTGCTTTCGGCACAAACGCATTTGTAAGCGAAACCACAGACATGATTAGTCCAGTGTGGAATCTATTACCCTCGCTCCTGTTAGCTGACATTTTAAATTCTGCACCATTCACCACAAATAACAACATTGTAACCCAATCCAAGGAGGAGGAGGAGGCAGGGTGACCAGCAAAACAGGCAAAACAGCTGGGGGGAGGAGGCAGGGTGATCAGCAAAACAGGCCCAACAGCTGGGGGGGGGGCTAGGTGGCAGAGCACACAGAATTGCTGGAGACTCTACTCGTATTGCGATTTCAGATCTTCCACAGTTACGTGCGAGGGTTGCATGGGCATGCAGTGCTATTAGGAACAAAAATGAGACTCTTGTCTTGGTTTATATCATATAACAGCAATATAGATAACAGCAATACTAGCTGACCACCAATAACCGTTTTAAAAATACGGTGTGCTATTGCACAAAGTGTACATATTTTTCACATCATAGACGTGGTACATTTAGAATTCATATCTATTTAAAGGAGAAACTAAATGTTGCAGTTCAAGGCTATGTGAGTTCATTTACTAAATGTTCCTCTTTTTTCACTTTCTCAGAAATGTTGAATTGCTAATTGTACCTCTAGATATACTGCTGTATCAGTGCAGCTGAAGCACATACCCCCTACGCAAACTCACCTTTAGGTCACGGATTATCTTATACCCTACAGTCCACACAGTACTACAGGAGAGAGCTAGCACACCTGCTCACCTGGGAGCTAATGCAGGTGTAGTCTGAGGACGTATGGCTGACTAGAACTTTCACTAGCACTTGCAGCACAAAATCAAATTTTGTAAAGTTTATATTACCAAATACTATGTCCATCAAAAAGCCAGAATTTACTGAGTTGTAGTTGCGCTGGAAAGTAATTTTCATACGGCGTTTTTTTGTCCTCCATATTTAAATTACAAATGAAGCTGACAAGAAGACAAGATGAAGTGTAAATCAATTAGCCGAACTGTATTGATTGATGTGAAATCATTGTGAACGCCCATCCCATCGCAGATTTCCCAAATGCCCCGGAGGAAGGGAGAAACAAGACCAGGCAGCTCGCAGGGAACGCCAGCAGAGTATAGAGACACTGATTATAATTCAAGGCCTGCGAGGCAATGACCTTTACATTGTGTACCTCGAGACAGCATGTTTAATTACTAAATTGCGGCTGCATCATAATTATTCCATCGCCCCTTGGAGATTCTACCCTCAAGGATGTGACTATGATGTTCAAGTTGAGAAACAAAAAAATGAAAACATTTAATTAAATAAAGAAAACATGCTATTCCCATGTGCAACTGCACTGAGCAAGTTCACATGTTTTAAGAAACCAAACCAAACCAAACGTAGCAGAGCTGGGGGATGTGTTACCTGTATATACTGTATGTGTTTTTTGTGTGTTTATGAAGCTATTAAATGATTGTGGAAATTAGGTGCTTAGGTTGAAATAAGTGTAAAGCTATTATAAAAGAGGACACACACCATGTCCTTGTTCAAACAAAACACACGTACTGTTGACTGTGATTGAATTTACAGGGCTAGGATATGTGCTCCTTGGAGACAATGAAATATGAGTTATGAGGAAGTGCTTAACCTTGTCCAGCTGTTTTTATGTCTAACAAGGGAACTAAAAAACATCTAATGACATCCTAAAGTCCCAGCTAAAATTATTTGAATATATTGGTATGTTTGTTCACCATCCTTTTGTTTCCATGACGAATCTATGCACATTATGGATTGTTGAATAATGCTGCCTTGAGAACCAGTGCTCACCACAAGCCAACTTCAACCTTTTGACACATACAGACATGCCTGTATGTCCATTCTATTCTTATTGAATATCCATAACTGACCATTCAAAATTATGATATGACAATCACTGCTCATGTTAGAAGTAACTAAGTTACTAAGAAGTAAAAAGGTAGAGGAGTTTGTAAGGTCTGCTTTTTCAATACTTTACCCTCAGTGCTCGATTCAGTTTAAATATGGCAGCATACGGCATAGCTGTGGGAAATCAACAAAAAGAAGCAATTGTACACTGAGCACAATCCTTGCTGGTTTATCTAAATGAATCTCTGACAAAAAGACATAACTGACTGATTTGAACTTATTGAATCAAACAGACATGGCTAATAGGTCAACTAAGATGCCTGATCAACTGCTAAATCAAACTTTTTATGAACAGTAACACTAACTCACATGGTACTGCTATTATTTTAAATAAGTTATGCTCCAAAACATGAAAGCTAATCTCATTCAGTATGCTTATTCTAATTTTCATTCGTCTGTGCTTAGTTAATTTTTTTTTGTAGACTGTATTACACATCTACAATATTAAAGGTTTTGGTACAATACAATAGTTGAGCTTGGCAAGCACAAGAAACAAAGCCCTGTATTTTGTCAACCCTCAGAGTTGACATTTTAATTGGAACAGTGGGGTGTGTAACGAGAGGGGAGCTAACACACGGAGCTCGGTCTAGACATCAATAAAGCGCAGGACAAACAGTGATATCAGCCTCTCTCTCCTTTCAAATTATACCCGAGCTTACGTCCTGAAACTCTAATCTTCCCTCTTCCAATCAATCTGTACTGCCTGCACTTCAGAATAACCCCATTCCACCCCTAATAGATTCCACGAGCAGTCTCATACCTCTTTTTACCTGGACCTAAATGGGCAGATCTCTCATTGCTCAACCTGGGTTGTGTACCATACAAAGTTCACATGAGACAGGGAGTGCTTATAATTATTTTTTTATTTTATTTTATTGGAGATACACATGTTTACATTATTGGGTATACCACTCTAGTGTCTTGGGCAGCAGAGATGCCTGAAGGACAAATTAATGAGTCCAGAATCTAGCTTCTCCACAACTAGCAGGGTGTGCCTTGCCTCAGTTGTGAGCACAATTGGTGTTGAGTTATTTCTGAATATTAAAATAAAATAAGTCTGGTTTTGCACACCTTTTTTATTTTTTTATTGAGCAAACACTAATTCAAAAATTCATTGAAATCTTGCCAGTCGTTTTACAAGGGATTCATTTTAATGTGGGGCAGGAATGATAATGCCTAAAAAAGGAACCTTTGATCCACAGACCAGAGATCAGTCAAATTACCAGCAAACGGACCTCTTCAATATTTCTTGGAACAATTACCATCTCATTTCATGGAATAGCACTTTTTTCAAATGGGGTTTATTAAAGTAAAATGGCTATTGGAACTGTGTAAATATTTGTCTCCATACAATGAAATAGCCTACTTTAAAAATAGCAGAAAAATAATTACAGGGAGCAGGTTCAATCCAATCTTTGTTATCAAGCAATTCTAAAATTGCATTGTCTTTCTGTTAACCCACGTATTACCCTTGTACGGAAGATTTGCAGTAACACGAGGTTTCAGGTTGAAAAATATTCTGACTGCGAGTGGTAATTTGTGATCGTAATTTTGAATCAGGCCTGCCCTGTAGTAAGCCCTATTTGTATACAAATTCGTAATTTTTTAAAAACGTATGCAGATTACACAATTAAAATATGCAAGACAACGCACCATGTGGCTCTTCTTTTGGTAGTGCAGTTATGCGGGCTTTCCGTCCACTGCAGGGACTTTGTGGAGGTCATTTTAGTCTAACTGCCACAAAACCCAAAACCATCACAATCTGTTTGCGGATTCCCCCAAGAGAGTAATTTTTTTGCAATTACATTTTATAGCATCGTGGTGTCGGTTCCAGAGAGCGAAGCCTGCATCAGTGCAATTAGCGATCTATAAGGTTTGGTAATTACACTTTTTGAATTGTGCTTTGTTTCAATTTTCTCATGAGTTGAGTGATGTGCCCTTTGAACACATTCAGGAAAGACACAAACCCAGAGTAAGCACTGTGTGTGGCGGCATTATAAGTGGCCACAAAATCAATACACAAAGACAAATATTACATTCCTGCCTGTGTTATTACAGCAGAAAGTGCATTGTTTCATAATGTGAAATGCATTGAAAGAATGTATGTATGATGCATCAGAGCTGTACACATGCTTTAGCATCACTTAATCCATGTAATTAACATTCCCGTGAAATCTTTTCTTTTTCCCTCAAAATTAATTAGCACGCTATTTTTCCTGCCAAATGTGTTTTCTTTACTACGGCCCTGGATTTCGAACAGCTTTGAATTTTAATTATGGTTAAAGAAACTTGTCGTTTTCTTCATTCACAAGTTTAACAAGTGCACCAAGCGCTGTGCATCTGTGAATTAATACTTACACAGGGAAATAATCAGAGCATAAACCATGCAGAATTAACCTGCATCTGTATTTCACTCATTACAAATGTAGCAGAGAGAAAATGAATCCCCAAATCCGATTGAACACATTGGGCCCTATTTCCGTGACAACGTGGGTGCAAGTGAAATTGTTACTTCTGTCTCTTGCCAACAGAACATTTGCCGCCTGCACCAGGTCTGGTGGTTTTGTGGACGGCAGTAAACCCGTTTGTGTCAACGTGGGTTGGGTCACGCAATAGCGGGCATGTCATTATAAACATTTGGTGGATGCAAGCTGTGTTCAGCTATGCAGTCCAATGTCAGCTATTTAGGCATTGCACCTGTATGGAGTTAATCAATGTAAGCTACTTGAATGAGAGACACAAGGAATGTGGAAGACCGGCTCTACACCAGTCAAACAGTGTAAGATGTTTGTTAAAATGGGTGTGGGTGCACTGGTTCATGTTGTGTATTTTTAACTGTCACTACAGTACATAATGGGAGTACATAATGGGGGTACATAATGGGGGTACATAATCGGAGTACATAATCGGAGCACATAATCGGAGCACATAATCGGAGTACATAATCGGAGCACATAATCGGAGTACATAATCGGAGTACATAATCGGAGCACATAATCGGAGCACATAATCAGAGCACATAATCGGAGCACATAATCGGAGTACATAATCGGAGCACATAATCGGAGTACATAATCGGAGCACATAATCGGAGCACATAATCGGAGCACATAATCGGAGCACATAATCGGAGCACATAATCGGAGTACACACAACAGTAATTGCACGTCTCATTGGATGCTCGGCAGGGCTTGAATGACGGCTGAGCTCAGTTGTGTTTAGTTGTGTCAGCTTTAGTCAACTGCAGCTTGCGTAGCAATATTCATCACACCGGGTGAGACAGAATTGTTGTTTTCCTGTTGTTTTTGGAAGAATTGACTAATTTGGCTAACTCATAATCATGGCTAGAGAAATTCCTCGCCTTGCTTACAAGGATTTTGGGAGTGGGTCAGAATTAGAGGGCGATGGAGTAGCATTCATTCTAATTTTGAAGACTATGCCTCCTAATATGGCAAAAATGTACTTCTCAATATGCAAGTCTTACTGCTTGCAATTGTATACGTGAGTTTTTTCACTCCACCATTGTCTTGTGTCATAAGCTTGATATTGTTATTTTCGCATTAGTAATAGACAACTGTTAAGCCTTTGTTAATAATGCCGAGCTATAGCTGTTAGAATAGTGACATAGCATAGTGGCTCATGGTGGCCTGCTTTGTCAGAATTCATACCGCTCACAATGAAATTGAGTGCTATTCTCTAATGAGTGCATTTCACATATTAAGAGTTCATAGGCGTCTCATCATGTGTTATGTTTGATGCACCGATTTGCCTTGAAGCTAGAACATTGCCAGAAGTTTCCTAATGGTGGAATATAATTTTTTTAACTTATTATTGTAATGTAGACTATGGGATATTAGTATCTCCATGGGCTATACTTGTCACTTATACTTGTTATATTCTAACACAAATATAATTTTTTACTCTCAAAAATGTGATGATCTAAGGTTGTTATACTCAGTCTCTCCAGTTGGTGACTGAGCCTGGATTGAAGATGCCATTGGTCCACTGTGGGATGTCTTTTGGCTGCGCAATAACGCTGAAGGAACTCATCCTTCTTCCCGGCAAAGGCCTGCTGGTTAATATTTCTCACTGAAAAATTGTGCTGGCCTCTGGCTTACTCTGAATCTACCACTGCAAGTACTTGTGTGAACAGAGGCTTGCCTTGCTGCAAAGGTTAGTCCCAGGCTACTGGACTAAGTCTTTTATCTGATCTGCGGTTCTTACAAGGGCAAGGCCTGGCTTTTCCAGGGCCTAGTCTGTTGTTGGCAGGAACAAAGAAACAGCTCAGAGTTAGCCCACATAACAAAATCATCAACTCTGACCAAAATCTCAACTGAGGTTCCTACGTTTTAGGACCCCGATTAATCAGTGTAGAATGGCTCAAGGTGAATAGGAAGGTTTATCCCACAACCAGAGCTGTTGCTCTCACAGTGTGTCTCATATGTGGAGCCTGGTTCCCTGTACCGTTTACCTTTGGAGGAGGAGAGGTTGCATTCCAAAGATGTAATAAAATAACACACACACACACACACACACAATAATGGCAGAGAGGTGAAAGTAAGAATGTTGAAAAGTGATTAAACAAAGAATGAATGTAAGTGCGATACGACGCTTTCTCCACTTGCAGTAAGCAGTGATTGGCTCCTGCCACAGAATTGACATTACACGAGAAAAAGTTTATTTCTCAGTGGAATCATGTTCCACTCAGGCAGCATCCTCATGACATGCAATCCATTGTAATTCAGAGCATCCCAGAGGGGCTTTGTTGGGTTCATACAGTGCAGTTAGCCCGTCATACACATTTTTATTATTATTTTTATTTCCAGCAAAGGATGACAAATGGATCACTGTCCATACTGTGTTATAGCCCAGACTTTACA
Source organism: Ilyophis sp. 1 JC-2022 (assembly GCA_022702515.1). NCBI lineage: Eukaryota > Metazoa > Chordata > Actinopteri > Anguilliformes > Synaphobranchidae > Ilyophis > Ilyophis sp. 1 JC-2022. The sequence continues at coordinate 32,926,843 of CM040398.1, forward strand.
TTACATTACATTATAGACATTTAGCAGACGCTCTTATCCAGAGCGACTTACATAGTGCATTTTCAAACTAGGAACAAGAGCGTTTAAAAACAACCCTAAAAAGGCAAATACGAATCTAACTTTTCACACCTCCAACAATCCTCTCATGCGAGACAAGGTAATGGATAATAATAATGATTTGCATTTATATAGCACCTTTCACAAACTCAAAGCGCCTCACTGTTAAAGGATGTATAGCGCCTGCTTGGGTAATGGATGGCAGCCATTTTACACCAGGACACACTTATACACGTGTGAGGGTTTGGTAGCACTGAGGAGTCAACTGCAACTAAACAAAACACGATACAGAACAAGTCACTCACAGAAGAGAGGACCACTAAAGGAGTCTAGGTACCCAAAATAGTAAAAACGAAAACAAGGGACGAAAAACTCCCTGGCAGTAGCCAAAATAATAAACCACCCACAAAACCGGGTGTAGTAGAAGGGTAAGGTAAAGAGACTCTCAAAACAGAAATGCAGGAGCAAAACTCGAGAGAAATAAAAACAAAGAATCACCTTCGGAACGTATACTATAACGCCCGATAAATAGGTGAAAATAAATAAAATCTAAAATAAACCTCTCACTCTCCCAGAAGTAGAGAGTAGAAAGAGAAGCAAGGAAAAAGATAGAATCTTTCTTAGAAACAAAACCTAACCAACACTGAATACGTGAAGGCACGATATAACAAAGAAGCGCCAGGAAGCGGAAGTGAGGGGTTTAAATACCGGAGAGGTAAATTAACAGGTGAACCGAATAATTAGCGGGAAAACTCGGAAAATTCCGATAGACTAAAAATAAAGGAAAACTGGACTAGAAAACCGTAGCAACAGAGAGAAGATCGGCGAAAACCATGACGACACATGCAGGGACACTTTCCCCCTCCTGTTGGGACAGGCTAAACTGCCTTTATGTCCCATCTGTGTTATAATGTCGGCATGTGTAACCATGTGCTATTGTGCTGAGCCAGCCTTGGAGAACCAAGACTTTGGGGTCGATTTACTAAAGGTTTGCGTACAAGAAACACGTATGAAACTGTTACCACCTGCAAAAAATTGTCTGAGGTGATCAACTAACGAGGTGTAAAACCCGAATGAAGCCGGTTAGCCCGAATTAATATTTTAAATTGGGCGTCCCTGCATTATTTTCTGATATACTGGGAGGTGGTCATGCAAAGTGCAATGTGCAAAGTGATTTACTAACAGTAAACTGAAAGGTATTTGTAGGGGCATTTTAGTACAAATGGAAAGCAGGTATTAAAAGATACGGAATCGAGAAGATGATGACTGTCATTGTAGCAAGACACGTAGGGGTGTGTTTCTAATATTCATAACATTACAATGCATTATTGGAAATTAAATATAACACTAAATGTTTTCTTTGATTTCATATTTTTTTTATCTATTATGTTTAGTTTGGGTGCCAGTTCTGTGCTAGAGTTTATGGTCCCCATGGGGAGTGGGGGGGTGTGCTGCTGGTGAATGTGGGGTTGTGCTGCTGGTGAATGTGGGGGTGTGCTGCTGGTGAATGTGGGGGTGTGCTGCTGGTGAATGTGGAGTTGTGCTGCTGGTGAATGTGGGGGTGTGCTGCTGGTGAATGTGGGGGTGTGCTGCTGGTGAATGTGGGGGTGTGCTGCTGGTGAATGTGGGGTTGTGCTGCTGGTGAATGTGGGGTTGTGCTGCTGGTGAATGTGGGGGTGTGCTGCTGGTGAATGTGGGGGTGTGCTGCTGGTGAATGTGGGGTCGTGCTGCTGGTGAATGTGGGGTTGTGCTGCTGGTGAATGTGGGGTTGTGCTGCTGGTGAATGTGGGGGTGTGCTGCTGGTGAATGTGGAGTTGTGCTGCTGGTGAATGTGGGGTTGTGCTGCTGGTGACTGTGGAGTTGTGCTGGGGTTGTGCTGCTGGTGAATGTGGGGGTGTGCAGCTGGTGAATGTGGGGGTGTGCTGCTGGTGAATGTGGGGGTGTGCTGCTGGTGAATGTGGAGTTGTGCTGCTGGTGAATGTGGGGTTGTGCTGCTGGTGAATGTGGAGTTGTGCTGCTGGTGAATGTGGGGTTGTGCTGCTGGTGAATGTGGGGTTGTGCTGCTGGTGAATGTGGGGTCGTGCTGCTGGTGAATGTGGAGTCGTGCTGCTGGTGAATGTGGGGTTGTGCTGCTGGTGAATGTGGGGTCGTGCTGCTGGTGAATGTGGAGTTGTGCTGCTGGTGAATGTGGGGTCGTGCTGCTGGTGAATGTGGAGTCGTGCTGCTGGTGAATGTGGGGTTGTGTTGCTGGGTCTTCTAGTTGAAGATAAAAGCAGCTGACGTTTGGTGAAGGCCATTTGAATGAAGAACATTTTCTTGTTTTCCGTTTAAAGTTTTTCATCAAAACAGCACTGTACAAGCTGCCAAGCTGATACAGCCTACAGAACAGCCTACAGAACAACCTACAGAACAGCATACAGAACAGCATACAGAACAGCATACAGAACAGCCCTCTAATGCAGGTTTACTGTGAGCTCGGTGAGTGGGATGACTCAGGGGGAATACAATTTGAACCCCAATAGGGACTATTACTTCAAATGTCAGTGTATTAAACAGTCCTACACATATCCACAATCAGAATTTAAATGATTATGCAGCTTTGGGAAAAAGTAAGGCATAAAAAAATGCATTCACTACTTAGCTACTGACAGACATGTATTTTTCTTTTTACTTAAATAATTACTGAATGTTTATTTATTAACATGCAGGTGCATAAATGATTAGCCTGGACTGAAGATATGCCAAAAGAACAAGGAAGCAAGAATAGAGTAAGTATACAGATTAATGTCCTCTATTACACATATTGAGGATCTTTGATGGGGTTCCTTTTTTATAATTTGCCCTTCTTGGACAATTCCTAACATCTCATTGTTCTTGTCTCCACCTGATAGATGTCCACCTGATGGTCCAATTGTGCATTTACAGGGAGGCCATTTTTGTTACTCAGTGAACTGTAAGCTATTCTTGGACTGGCACTCAATAAATATGTCACTTACATAAATTTGATTTGTATTTGATCCCTCTGATTGTAATCCTCAGAAAGGCACACCAATTTATTGTGCAGTCCAAGTATGATTGGTAAGTGGGTAAATAACTTGAAGTGATTTATGGCAACCTGACTGCATGGATCTACATCACTGACATACTGAGTCCAGTTTTTGCAGATTTGTAGATTTGTAAACAAGTTCTGTCACAAAAGCAATTGCTTATTGTCAAGGGGAAGTGACTGGCCAGACTTAAGTATGTGTTGCCTGCATTGCATATTTCCAATTGCAACGGATATCTGCATTAATGTAACCATGTTAACTGGATATTAGTTTAATATAATAGTGGCAAAGTAAAACAGGACATTGCAAAAAAAAATTGTGAAGCCATGTAGAAAGAGTATTGAGTTAAAAGAAGTCGATAAGCACCGCTTGTTTTTCACAGTGGCCAACAAGTGCTTGTTACAGACATGGCCTCCGTCCAAGGCAAATCATTCAGTGCTGGGTCTGACTGAAGAGGTTACAGAGTTATATTTGATCCTGTTCTGTTCTTCACAGTGCCACAAAGGTGAAATTTTACACTGGAATGGGACGTAAAATATATAGGTTCTGCAGAGATTAATGAGGGAGAAAAAAATAACATCACCATCGTAAAACGCAACTGTGACACACAACTGGTATATCCACTTTAGATTCCCCATATATTTACTTGACATAGTCATTAAACATTGAAACTGAAATGGAGCGATGTGCACAGCCAGTATACGGGGATCATAAAATAATAAGGAAGCATTGTTATAAATAGCTACCGTTGCTTTTCTTCTATATGGTGCACAGATCTTAACAGATCGTATGGGATGTATTTTCTTTTCTCAAGAATGACAAGTTCAGCTTGGCGAGTGAGTCCCATGTCGCAATTTTGTTTGACAGTCTTGTCTCAAGAGCGGCTTCTCACCGCGTGAACTATGGCGGGTTCTGGGTTTAAATACCTCTGGTCCCTGGGAGAACAGCTCAAGGGCATCAGATAAAACTACAGCCATTTATTCTGCAACAAAGCATATGTCTGGTATCCAGTGGATGAATGAATGTGCTCTGTAAAAGAATAATCTTGATTGGCCTTATCAGCCGCGTGGAGAAGATCGCTGGCGCTACACACCACGGATGGGAAAGGAAACACATTACTCTCCCGTGCCGATCGGAAAATTGATCCGGAACATGTCAATTACTACAAGCATGAGCGGCAACGTGCACCAATGTGCTGGAACTGGCAGCAACTCAAGCTGTGTTCGTATATGAAGATTATCCCCCCCGAGTAGTGGGACTTACTCTCTCATATTTATGGGGACTGTTATACTTTTCTAGTTTCATTTTCTGCTGAGCAGAATGAACATTAGAGTGTTATGGCATCAATTTGACACATCTTGCCTTCCTGCATGTTTGTTTTTATGATGAAGTTACATAAAAGGGAGAGGGGGGCGGGTTTGAGTGAGCGATAATGAACAGGTCAATCCCCAGACTGGCGCCGTCTCCACGGACCGCTCTGTGGGCGCAGGCTATGATAATAGAGGCAGGCCTCTCCCCCTGGAATTACCCAGGAGCCAGCCGTTGTGGCCAGGATAAAAAATTCACCTGATTTCCCACCTGAATGGGAAATTATGGATTGGGAGGGAGGGAATGGTATGACGGCACCCCGTGAAGGGAACAACATGCACTCAAAGTACATTCTTTATTTCCCTTGTGTGCCCATTACAGTCTGTCAACTGACATAACAGAACACCTCTATACCCCATAGGATGTGAATTGCATGTGTCCCTTGTGCAACGTGATTTGGTTGTGAAAGCACAATTAGCGTAGCATAAATGCACTGTAACCACAAACATTACAGTGACTCTTCAGTCTGTTAAAACCACCGTAAATTGTGGGGTTCAGACATTTTGCATTCCAAAACTAATGACAACATCACATTTCACTCAAGGAGAACTGGATTCAGTCCAATTCTGTGCTGATAAAGAAGGAAATTCAAGGTTTAATTTCTCAGTTAAAAGGCTTTTATGGGCTTAAAAAGGCTTAAAAAATGTAGACTGATGTTTTTCATATCAGTTTACACCTCCCTCCCACACACACAAACTCAACTTAAAAACATAAACACATTTTGGACCTATTGAGTATTTGATATATGGCGTGCATGTCTGAGTAGACATAGAAGCAGCTTGAAGAGAAGGTTGAATTGAGCAGAGGCTCTATTACCAGGTGATTCACTACTGGTGCACCTGTGGCAAAGCTACTTAACCTGCACTGCCTCAGTACATGTCCATCTACATGTATATACATTAATAATAGAGTGTACAGTATGTGCATATCAGAAAAATATACAAAATGAGTCACCCCTGGACTAGAAAGCTTGATAAGCAAGTGAGTAATACAATATAACCAAAGACATAAAAAAGAGAAAATCAGGACGTAGATATCCAATGAAAAGCTCCAATGTTCAGCCCGCACACTCAAACGAGAAAAGTATGAGGACCGACCGAAAAAAACATATAGATGCTAAAAGGTTTATTAGGTAAAATAGAAGGAACTACGCGCGTTTCAGCGTATCTTCCTCAGGCTCGTTCATCCTAAGACACTTCTGTCTGAACTCTGATTTAAATGGTTACAAGACCATGGGGCTGCATTCAGTTAAATGCACTTGCATTTCTTAAGAACATAATCTGCAATCCAGTCCAACCAGCTGGATTTATCCAATGCAGTATCTCAATAAAGTCTGCTTGACACTCCTGGTTCCGATTAATTGGTAAAAAGACTTTTAAAATAATTGCCTTGTCATGCTAAACGTTCCATAGAAAGGACTACTCCATATAATAGCCTCATTCATAAAATGTGTCCTGATAGTCCTCCATTTGTTAATTGTTTTTAAACTTATTTCTTTGACTATATCGTATCCATTACATTCAGTGCAACAGTGAGGATTGTGAAGTTGAAGACAGGCAAGTCAAATTCACTTGCTCCTATATAAATATCCCAATTCCAGCCAGATCCTTTTTTTAAAGTATTCTTTGATTGAATATGAAACTTATTTAACTGGTTTGATTGTTTTGCTTATGTCCTCACTCTGAGTGAATTTGACTGTACTTTCTTCTATTGTTTATATAAATTATTTAGAGGCAATGACTTGCTCCTGATACTTAACTGATCTTACTCTAATGGCATCCATAATCTGATGGTCTTTTGAAAATGACCTTTGCTTGCATCGTTTAAATAGTCTAAGCACACTGGATATTACCATATGTGTTATTCACTCCACACGGATACACTGTTTATTTGAATGACTGTCAAGTCTTAGCACTGAAAGAAACATTTGTTCCTGTTTTCTAATATGTTCTCAGATTCAAACAAAGATAAAAAATAAATAAAATTTAAAAAAACTTTTGGATTTCTGATATGACATTTACCTTCATTCAAACTCATTTAGAAAAGAACATTCAACAAAGCCTGCCCTGTCATTTAGCTGCCAAAGACCTCACTTGGCATTTAATTGGCTGTAAAAATCAAAATGTCAAATTGTTCTGTTGACAGTAAGTCAGGGAGGGAGGAATCCATGTATCTCTTGCCTACAGTTTGAAGATAAATGCCTGGACTCAATCCAAACTTAAAGTCACCATTTGGAAAAGTGTTATACAAACAATGTATACCTAGTGCCAGTTTTTATTCAGGACAAAATGACCCGTCTAAAATGACCCCTCTAAAATGACCCCTCTAAAATGACCCCTCTAAAATGGCCCCTCTAAAATGACCCCTCTAAAATGCTGCAGTCGTCTGTGTTTCGGCTCTGATGAAAAAAAGTATTTTCACAAAATTAAAAAGTAAATGAATAACATAAATCATAGAAAAATAACTGGTCATACCATAGGAACAAATCACTCTAAATGAGTAATTATACTTTATTCAGTATTTATTGAAATATTGGATCTAAAAATAAAAATTGTTCAAAAACTCAAAAGTAGGAGTTAATTGGAAGTAAAAGCTATTTTTAACTGCAATTTAATGTCCTATTAAAAATGAAAACTGTCAGAAGGTATATTCAAGAAAAATGCATGTTTAGTTATATTTTAGGGCTTAGGTAGATTTAGTAGGTGTAATTACTGCATTCCAGTGTGGTTTTATAATCAGGAATATTAATGAGCAGATTCTTTAGACTGGTGTATAAAACCGGTACTGTACTGTTACTTACTATAATGTCAGATTAAAATAATTTGACCATTTTATAACTGGTTGTGTCAATAATCACAAATAGGAATGTGGTGTGTTATGTCACCACTGATGCAGCAAGTAACATTACCATAACATTACCATAACATGACCATAACATACCAAGTCAATCATAACACACCATATGCCAATCTACGGCTATTGACGTAAACATTTATGAATTTTTGTTGCAGTGCTCATGAAGATGCTATATAATATTATGAAGCAATATATAGGCTCTCATGAACCACAGTTTCAACAACATTTATCAAACCTTTCAATCTCTTCACACACAGTAGGGTGCAGTGCCCACATTTTTATAGAATTATATACAGTATATAGAATTGTTGCTTATTTGTATTGGAACTATAGCTTGAATTAAATCAAGATTTGTCCTTAAATCTCACTTACAAAAAAAAAAAAGTGTTTTCCTGGCAAACTATTTCTTGTTGATTATTGATCTTGCCCGACTGAGTCTACACAAATATAAATGAGGCAAAGTAACAAAGTAATACTTTAAATTGTGAGATCAATGCAAAGGACACATTTTGATTGGTTAGCTTTTCGGAAAAGACCTGGGCCCAAAGAGAGTCTCACAATTTAAAAAATAAATTAATAAATAAAAAATTGCTGTCCAATGTGAGGCTGAATATATCCAATTCCCACCCTAATTAGAAATATCCAATGGTTATTTGTAGCTGCGTTCACACGCGAACCCCCACTGCGGATTTGGGAGAGTGAAGACAGGTGCAGTTCTCCTCCGGAACATGTGGTGTCACCAGCCTACTCACACCGCAGCCAACAGCCAAGCTCTCACAAAGTTGAGTCAGAAGAAGACGTCTCATATGCGGCTTTTGGCCACGTGCATCACCCAACCAGTGGGGATCGCTAGAGAACCATAAAACATGGACCCCTAACCGACTTTACCCTCACGTACCCTGGGCAATGCAATCAGAAATTATGCGCCACCCTATGGGGCTATCGGCCACAGTTAGCACTGGCATGGCTCAGATACGACTCGAGACCGTGGGTTTGAGACCGTGGGTTTGAGACCGTGGGTTTGAGACCGTGGGGCTCATCCATGCACCACAGCACGGTGCCTTAACCGAACGAGCCGCACAGCAGCCATATCATCATTTTTTAACATCAATGTCTCTTCAGAAGGTGAGAATGAAACTGATGAAATACAGCACAGGACAAATGCAATCTAGTGTCCCACTGCCGTTATATATTCAGAAATAGTTTATGTGCTGCAAAAGCTTCAAACCAAAGGCTTCACACCTTTTCAGACTCTACCTTGAGTGACCCACCAATCTAGTACCACTTTCATATAGCTCTTGAATTTTGTTTCTTGATTCCTGAACCTTGATTTTCTAACCCTCATGTAACACTTGATCGCAATGTAGCTTATGGAGTCAGCCATAAGACTTAGCCATAGCTTACTGTGTGAACTAGACTCAATGTTCATGTCTATGGTTAGCTGTTACTTTATGATCGAATTCTACCCTGTCAGGCCTGTATGTAGCTGTTGCAATGACCTTTGGTGTGCACTTATTGTACGTCACTTTGGATACAAGCGTCTGCCAAATGAATGAAACGTTAAAATTGTGAGCCTTGGCTTTATCTCACTTTTATAGCTGTGATTAGTTTGTTTTACCTCCATTGAGGGCATCAGCTCCTCTATACGTTTCACCATACACCATTCACCGCCATTCACCGCCATACACCATTCATCGCCATTCACCGCCATTAGTCCTATTGTTTTTTTATTGTTTTTCTAAGCAACTATTAATTAATTATCCCACCTTGCAACATTATGCATTGATATTATGATCAGACATTTCCACTAATAAAGCATTCAATCAACAAGCATTTGGACAACAACATGAGTGAATTAAAGAAAATCTGAAATACAAGTTAGTCCATGCTTGCCAAAAGTCTACATCTTTTCAAACGAGCTTCACTTTCCGTTCATAATAACTTACAAATACTACAATACTACAAATATTAGTGTCCACATCAGCATCAGTTTATATCTACTCATTACAGATGGGTGTAAAAAACATAATATTGTACATTAGTACAGTAGCCTACCCCCGGGACCACAGTGCAGTATAATAACAGCCATAAACAGTTATATATATATATACATAAATACATACAGGAAATCAGCCTAACATTAAACAAAAGTAAAAAGACAAAGCACACTAAATACAAAGTATGCATTTTTCCTGCTTTGGGAGCTTTATACCTATTACAGTCAAATCAGATGGAATATGATCCACAAATCCACGATTGGCTTTTGAATAGGTTATAATAATAAATATAATAATAGGTTATATATAATCTCGATACTCAAAGCGCTTACAATGATGAGGGGAAACTCGCCTCAACCACCACTAATGTGCAGCACCCACCTGGGTGATGCAGCGGCAGCCATTTTGCGCCAGAATGCTCACCACACATCAGCTGAGGTGGAGAGGGAGAGAAGAATTTTTTTGTCAATTAAACTGGGGGATGATTCAGTGGCCGATTGAAAGAGCCTGGGTTGGGAGTTTAGCCAGCACACCGGGGAAACCCCTACTCTTAGCGATAAGTGTCATGGGATCTTTAATGACCACAGTGAGTCAGGACCTCGGTTTAACGTCTCATCCGAAAGACGGATTCTCCTACAGCACAGTGTTCCCATCACTGCACTGGGGCATAAGTGTTTTTTATTTGACCAGAGGGAAGACTGCCCCCTACTGGCCCACCAACACCACTTCCAGCAGCAACTTGGTTTTCCCAGGAGGTCTCCCATCCAAGTACTAATCAAGCCCACACCTGCTTAGCTTCATCCATTCAGCAGGAGCAGATTTCAAGGTGGTATGGCTGCTGACTAATTATGAAGGTTATGAATGATCATGCATGCATTGCTTGTAAAAACCCAGAAATGAGTAACTCGCCATGGACTGACACACCCACATGGCGGCTCTCCTCCCACTTCGGCGCACGGCGTGTCAAACGGGCTCAGGAGCATGAAAATCCAATGCGGAAAATGCCGCTTCGCCAACGCGCTGGCTCGCCACCCGCCATGCGCCGGTTGGAAAATAGAGCCCTATACGTTAGTAAAATGGTTACTAATGCACATAAGCGCTGCCTTTGCTGTGTGTTATATATGCATTTCTCACAATGGAATTAATACACATGTGATTGCATTATAAGTGATATATATATATATATTAATTTATTAAAATGAAGTTACCTTATTTCAAACAATGCCTGATGGCGTAAGAGTCTCATGTAAGAGTCTCCATTAGCATGCGTCCAGATCATCCATGTCTGTCATTTACAGTGTGGGTTTGTACACGCACACTCACATTTAATGGTTTCCCAGGGCAACTGCTCATGAAATCAGTTTCAGAAGCAATCACGTGTTTTATCATTAGATTTTTATATCCTTTGAGGATGCATGCAGCATCGAATTGCCTCTGGTTTTCACTCATCTGGTAAGCAGCATGAATTGTGTGTGTGTGTGTGTGTGAGAGAGAGAGTGTGTGTGAGTGTGAGAGTGCGTGTGCGTGTGCGTGTGCGTGTGCGTGTGCGTGTGCGTGTGCGTGTGCATGTGTGTGTTCAACGGTATCAAATTTTATTGGCAGATCATCATCATGCTGTAGGATATCTAATATTTAGATAAAAGTAAAACTACCCGGCTCCTCCATCTCTTGCTCTCCCCCCCTCTCCTTCTGTCTCTCTCTCACTCACTCACCCCCAGTCTGTCATAAATGAACCCCTCCACACCTTAACCCAATCAGGGCCGAGATGCCCCCCCCTGTGGAGAGTAAGGTGTTTATCAGGGCTGATGGAAAGAGCTTTAGTTCAGTTTGGAGAAGAAGTTTTTTCCTCTTATTTTGGTGGTGGTTCCGTTGGTCCCAGTTCAGCTGGAGGGTAAATAATATTGGAAATTTCTGGTTTATTGGTCTCTCTCTCTTTGATGGCATATTCTAATTCATGTCTGGTTTAATGTAAATGATACGTAGTCAGCCTACATTAATTAGTGAATGTATGATTTTAAGTCATTATTCTAATTGACTGTTTTTTTCATTTCATAAAATTATTTAACCTTAAGACCCGATTTAGACTTTGTTTTGGCTTGCTGGTTGATCCACCAGGTTACTGTTCGACTTACTTACTTATTTGACGATTTCATTGATGATTATCATTTTTTATAATAATTATTAAATTAAATCACGTAAAACGTATTTTGAGTGTAGGTTAGGTGAGGGGTTCTAGCACGCAATATTACTTGTGTTCAGTATTCAGAGTGCTGAACGTTTTAAAAAGGCATTGACTGTTGGAACCGCTGGATTCAGAAAATGCACATTTTACCTAATCCTCACCTACCCGACAATACACTGCCTGGTCAAAAAAAAAGTTGCCGTTGCACCCATCATGCATAGTGCCCACTGTACAAGCCTCTGGAGGCAGTGTTATGATCTGGGGTTGCTTCAATTGGTCAGGTCTAGGCTCAGCAACATTATGCAACAATAAAATGAAGTCAGCTGAGTACCTGAATGTACTGAATGACCAGATAATCCCATCAATTGGCCTATTCCAGGACGACAATGTCAAGATTGATCAGGCTCAAATTGTGACAGAGTGGTTCAGGGAGCGTGAGGAATCATTTTCACACATTAATTGGAGTCCTGACCTTAACCCCATTGAAAGTCTTTGGGATGTGCTGGAGAAGACTTTACAGAGTGGTTCGACTCTCCCGTCATCAATACAAGATCTTGGCCAAAAATGAATACAACTCTGGACGGAAATAAACGTTACGACATTGCATAAGGTTGTTGAAACAATGCCACAACGAATGTGCACCATAATCAAAGCTGAAAGCGGTCCAACGAAATATTAGAGTGCGACTTTTTTTTTGGCGAGACAGTGTATGTGCATGCATGTACAGACTTAATGGTACATTTAATAAGCCGTGACTTTTACTTTCAGGAGGTTTTAAAATTACCCAATCGGTGTGGGCAAATATATTTTCAACAAGTAGACTGTAGAGCAGGAAGAGAATTCTTCCTGGAAGATATACAGCAAGTTCTAAGGTAAACTACAGATCCCAGAGAGGATAGTAGATAGGTAATTACAGATTTCTGATCCTGCAAATTGAAGTCAGTCATCGTGCACTGTGTCCAACGGATAAAACGTACAAAATAACACACTGTGATAGCTGCAGCATCAAAGGCTTCCTAATTGCATGATTTTTGTCAAGTTATTCCACAAGTTATCAAGTTGTCCTTAAATTATTGTGATTTTCTTTTAACATTAGCAGAGGTACCATTTCCTTCCAAAAAGTAAATTAGTTTATGCATTTGGAATTTAAAATACATCTTGTCCCTGCTTTGCAATGGTCTGTAGATGTTCTGTGTGAAAATTAGTTCCATACCATTAATTATTCAAAAATAGCACAATAGCCTTATGTATTGATGATAATACATAATAAGAACAAATTAAGATTCAGATTTTTGCTCAACAGTAATCCAATGTGCAATATGAATATTGAAAATAAGCTATGAGTATACACATTGTTTTAAAATATTTTAAATTCAATGCCTTACTCAGATATGTTTTGGCCAATTGGTTATTTTTTAAATAGTCTTCACAATTGCAACACAAGGTGATACATCAGCTGTGCTTAAAATCACATTTGCACCCAAAACAAGCAAATGAAGAAACAATAATGTACCGGCCGTCATTTATCAAGGGGGCTCCCCGTCATTCTCATGTGACTGATTGGATTTGTATGCAGGAGACAGAGCCTTGAATTTTGAGACTAACCCAATTTCTGTTGGATCTGGTCTGCCATAGAAAAGTTGTCCACTGCACGCTGAGCAGTCTTTCATAAATCATGTCTACTGTGTTATCCCATGATGCCAACTTAGGGGCACAGACAGACAATCTTTGCCAACCCTTTTCTATGAAGCAGTATTCAATTTCAAGTGATCCAGTTTTTACGAGACATGAAACAAAAATACTGGCCAATACATTTTCTCAGCAAAAAAACCTGATTGCACATAATGCAGGAGCATACATTTCACACTAATACAAACATTTGACTTTTGACATGTCAGCAAGCTTTCTTAGTCCAACATCCAGAGCCTCAGAGTGGTTTGGCTGGTGTTTCATTTATTGGTGTGCAGAAAATAGAAAATAAATTCAAAGCAACAGCAGAAGGTGAACTGAAAAGAAATTGTGTGTGAATGTTTTGCGAAGTGAAATTGTTGCTAAGTGACCAAGTAACTTCAGCGTGTGGAAATACCTTTGTTGTATTTTTATGAACACCTATAAAAATGGTTTTATATATAGTTTTATAAACCACTTAGTTTTCTATTTAAATTGTTCTGTTGTACTTCTCTGAGTCTATAAGGATCTGTGGATGAATCTGTTTTATAAAAAAGATATGGAATGGATATCGGCACAGCTCAAGGATTCTGCTTTGCGTTTTGCTTAAACACAACCTGAACCCACACTGATATTCATGATATAACATGGCTTCTCCTTCCATTACACTTTATCATTGCAATCAGTTTTGAGTAAATTTTGTTTTCTGCTCACACATGGTAATCCATAAAAATTTCACTGATGTTCAGTTGCGTTAAAATATAAAATATATATAAAATTCATCGCCGCTATCTGTACTGATCCTGAGTATAATTTTTAGTACTAATCCCAATTGTCCTTTGTGTATGATGTTGAATATTTTTTACAATTGATAATGATGTACATATATACTTTACTCTATGGCAAAACTGATTTATGTCACAGCACAGTGCTTTTCCAGTTGTGGGTAAATCCCTGAGAAGAGGCAACGGGCTGAGGATAGGACTGAGTCGCCATGTAAGACCTGTGATTCTTAGGTCTTAAATGCTCAAACAGCGGACTTGTCAAAGGACTGACAGATGACAGGAGGCCTGTGCTAATGCTTCAAAAAGGTAACTCTCTATACCACTTTCAGATAATGCTATATCTCTCTCACAGAGAGACAGAGAGACAGAGAGACACACACACACACACACCACACACCACACACCACACACCACACACCACACACCACACACACACACACACACACACACACACACACACACATTCTCCCACAAGCACACAGGATTTAAATCCAATACAAGTTTTAAGGTCAGAAATCCAAACCTGAAAGCATTTTGAATGGCATGCGTGGGTCTGGTGTCTGTTTCTTTTGTACCTAAGATGTCTTTTATGTATTTTTTTCAAGGTCTCTTGACTTAAGAAGTCAACTTCTCTGCAAAGCTTAAATGTTATCGTACTTCTGCTCAATGTACATTGTATGAATTTTGGTTTGATTGTAGGATTCCACTTGAATGTAATTTTTAACCTTTATCATAAATGAAGCAAGGGCATGTTCAAAAACTGTTTATCAAGTAAAAAAATAAATAAAAAAACTGAAGCCATACACTAATTATGTTAAATAACAACAGTTAACATGATATATACAGTGCCCTCCACAATTATTAGCTCCCCTGGTAAATATGAGTAAAACGGTGTAGGGGTTCTCTATGCCAGAGACACGGAGGAAATATTGGAGGTCCAGGTGCGACAGATAAGGAATCTTTAAGTGTTCAACGAACACCACTAAAACGGACAATAATCCGTAGTGGAGGGGGAAAATAAAGAGAACACAAATAACCTCGCGATAAAAGGCGAGGAGCTCGATATCCGAGCAAAACAAAAAAAATAAGCAGTCACGCTTATCTAACTCCCGTTTGTGGAGCGAACAAACAGAAAGAAAAGAGAAAACTCAAAAGACCCCTAAGACTTAGGGTGAGAGCACTCGTAGGTATGAGTATAAAACAAAGAAACGAAAACCCTAAGCTCTGAGATAAGAGCGAAAAAGATCACTTTGCTTTTTCTAAATTGTACTGCTAACAAGTCCCGCGTTGAGAATCAAAGCGGTCGATAGCAGCACAACTTCCTATACCTTTACCGGCTCGAATGTTACGTGAAATAACATGGAAGCGACGAGAAAAGGAGAAAGCGGGGTATAAGTAGTGAGAGGAAATGCAGGACAGGTGAACTCACTAATCACCGAGGCGAAAGCAAAACCCGTAGAGGAACACAGAAAAATCTGATATATTACCGGTAAAAGAAAAAGGAATAAAAAACACGCAGATAAGAAAAGAAAGGTATGATCCATGACAAACGGTTTATAAAAAATTCACCGTTTGGTGAATTAGTTTAATCTCACACTGACAAAATGAGAAAAATCCAACCAATTGAAGTAAATTTATTCGGAGAAAAAAAAATCCCTCATCAAAAAATTATTTTTTTTTTAAAAAAACGTGTGTGCCACAATTTTGGCAACCTCTCCATAATACTTTTGTGCAACAACCTCCCCAATAAAACAAAAACAGCACTGTCTTCTCCGTAAAAAAAAAAAAATCTCTTCCCTCTATCTCATCTCTCCAGATCATCCCCCAGTCCCCCCCTTCCTCTGTGCTCTCTCTCTTCAGCTCAGGGGTTTTCAGTGGGGTTTAGGTCAGGGGACTGACATGGCACAAGCTTGATTTTGTGTTCAGTTAACCATGTTTGTGTTGATTTGGACGTATGTTTTTGATCATTGTCCTGCTGGAAGATCCAACAACGACCCAGTTTTAGTTTTCTGTCAGAGACAGCCAGATTCAGATATTTAAAATCTCCTGGCATTTTATGGAGTTCATGATGCCATGTACCCTAACAAGGCTCCCAGAGTGTTGGTTGCCGAAAAGCTAAATTTTCATTCCATCTGACCATAGGACACAGTTCCAGTCAAAGTTCCAGTAGCGGTTAGCAAACTCAAAGCGTTTACATTTGTGGTGAAATGACAGGAAAGGCTATATTCTGGCATGCCTTCCAAATAATTTGTTGGCATGAAGGTGATGTCTAATGGTAGTTTTTGAGACTTGACAAGATGCTACTTTCTTCTGTAATTCTCCAACAGTGATCCTTGGGGACCTTTTTCCTCTCTTACCATCCTCTTCACTGTGCGTGAGGGCAAAATAAACCTGGGTCTTCCAGGCAAGTTTGTAACAGTTCCAGTTGATTAGAACTTTTTAGGTATTGCCCTAACGGTAGATATGGACATTTTCAGGTGAGTAGCTATTTTTTTTATCGCTATTCCCTGACTTATAAAGCTCAACACACTTTTTCCTCATTTGATTTGTGTGTTCTTTTATCTTTCCCATGTTGATGTATGAATAAGGGAATATGGCCTCTGTGTCACCTCATATTTATACCCCAGTGAAACAGGAAGTCATGGATTACTGCTTGAAAGTTCCTAAACACTCAACTATAAAAAGTAAAATATAAATGGAAAAAATGCTTCAGTTACATTTTGTTCTTAATTTCTAGGGGTGACAATAATTGTGGCACATGTGGTTTTGTTAAAAATAATTATTTCTTGATGAGGGATAATTTTTTTCTCAGAATAATAATTTAATTAAAGGTTGGATTTTTTTACATTTTTCAGTGTGAGATTAAGCTAATTCACCAAAAGGTGAATTTTTTATAACCCTTTTTACTCATTTTTACCAGGGGTGCCAATAACTGGAGGGCACTGTATTTTCTGTTACAATGCACAGTGGAGTTAAAACCATTAGTTTTATAACCAAGCCAGAGAAAAGTATTGTACTTTGGTAATAGTGAGGCAATTGTTTTGGGATTATATGTATATATGATTATATATATACATATATGTTGGATTATATTGTGTCCTATGCATAAGAGCAGGGCTAAAGCCAATAATCAAGTTATAACTCACTGATGCCTCAAAGTTGGTTGGGAAACCTCACACTCCTGGGCACATGCTGCTTCATGGCTCGAGCACTCCCTCCCTTACACGGGCTCGAGCACTCCCTGCCTTACACGGGCTCGAGCACTCCCTCCCTTACACGGGCTCGAGCACTCCCTCCCTTACACGGGCTCGAGCACTCCCTCCCTTACACGGGCTCGAGCACTCCCTCCCTTACACGGGCTCGAGCACTCCCTCCCTTACACGGGCTCGAGCACTCCCTCCCTTACACGGGCTCGAGCACTCCCTCCCTTACACGGGCTCGAGCACTCCCTCCCTTACACGGGCTCGAGCACTCCCTCCCTTACACGGGCTCGAGCACTCCCTCCCTTACACGGGCTCGATATTCTGAGATCTGGATTCAATCAACGTCTGTCCTTCATTGTGACTTAAAAAAAATAAAGACAGATCAAATGCTAAATGAAGACTACATTACACTGCATAAGCAGCAGTGGCTGCAGCAAGGATCCAGGGGAAGTCAGAGCCTGGTTTACCAGCCACCAGATGTCTGATGTCAGTAATTCATTCTCTGGCCTCTGTTATGGCTGTTCAATACTAATGAGACTGCTTTGAACCACTGGCCTGTGAGACATACATAGGCTCATCAACATAGAAAAATATTGAAACATTGCTATTATTGAAACATAGATATATCATATATAAACTGTTAATGATAATAATAACTGTAATAACTGGGATGGCAGACACCTGTGCGAGTGGGTAACTATGTATCAGTATCTATGATATTGAACAGACTTAACTATTTGCTTCTATTGCCGAAGTTACTGCAACCAATATGGAGTCCAGGGCACTGCACATCTCAATTTCCTCTTCAGCGATAACAGAGAAACTCTCGCATTTTTCTACCAAACTAAGTGGTTTACGGTAATCTTAAACCCGGTTATACACACAATACATATAAAAGTAAGAATCAATGTATGATTTAACTTGACACAATTTGATAACGAAGGTATAGTCGTGTTGTTTTACTCATCGAAGAGTCAACACTAGACTCTGGTTGGTCATGTATTGAACAGGTGATGATGACTAGCTGATGGATAGCCTACAAAGACCATTATGAAAAGGTTGAACTACATGTAATTACAACAACAATGTCACAGCATTTTTTATGAGTACAAATACTGTACATGGGCACAGTATCAGACTAATGCTAATATTTGCGGTGGAGGCTAAACAAAGCAATTGACTTCTTTAGTACTAGATTAAATGTTTTTAGTTTATGCAGGTAATTCCAAAGATCCGTGGGTGTTCTTTAGCCTAAATCTGCAGCATTTTTGACACTGTCCCTGAAATACTCCTGGTGGCAGGGGAAATACATGTTTGTTATTTCTTCATTTTTAAGTGTTGTAGGCCTACTATACATTTCCATTTTGGAATGCACTGAAAGTAGGGATCAATTGGGGAAATACAGTTTGTGCTGCATTGTGTATGAGCATCGGCGGCCTTGCTATGTTTAATTCATTTAACCTGAAACGGGCCTCGCCGCAATCATAAACTGAAAAAAGGCATTTCAAAATAAATTAATTCATTAATCCCCGCAGTGAATAAAAGAACCACCGACCCAGTAGTTTTCCCATTCAGCCACTATAGGCGCTGTTTCTAACTTAAGCTACTTAAGCTATTTCTTGATACTCTTTATGTATCTATAGTCTACGGATCTGACCATTTCTGACCCACATAAAAAACACTTTCTGCTAGCTACGATGTCAGAATTATTACATACAGTACATGCATAATACCACAGAACAATTCTGTGCATAATATGCATAAAATACATTTTATATACCTTAAAACGTATATGTGTGTTTTTACATAACAGCAGCATATTACAGCTGTGAGTGCGATCGGTAGTGCTGTGGAAACGTCAACGTTGATGGGCAGTGGCAAAATGGAATAATAATAATAATAATAATCTCGTGAACATTCTCAGAGATATCAGAGATTTGTGGAAATTTGTATTTAATATTATAACAAAAGTACATTGGGTAGGCTAGGTAGGCTACTGTAGCCTACATACAGTACGCAAAGGAAAAGATACCAAATGTTTAGTTGTAACAACTTCTAAACATTTTCATATTATTGCTTAATATTATGGTTCCTATATCGGAACATGGTGCATTTTATGCATGTTATCATCTGTGACTGTGGCAAGATGGTAGTAAACGGGTTTGGGCTATTAATAGAACCCTGCTATTTTATTGCCCTGCAGTGCAACTTAAGAGGTTGATGAATGCACAAGCGGCAACATTGTAACAAACTTGCATCGGAATTTTGAGTGTTTAAAGTTGTTATTTACAATTTCAGAGAAATATGAATAGGCTATAGCCCAATGATTATTATTTTTTGAAAGCTGTAAATCTAAATTAGAAACCGTGATATTAAGGTGAGTAGAATCATTTCAGTTGCACACCGTTGTTTGTTGTGTTATTTAAAAGATGGTTCGGTGGGTGAAACGGGCCTCCAAATGGCAAAGGCTGCCTATGTGTATGGGTGTAGTATTTATTTCAGTGGAGGCACCATGCTAATTACTCTACCCTTGCATTACACTTTATTTTTAAGAGCACTTATGGTTGACAGAAGGTCCAGCAGAAGCATACTGTGCTGTATAGGCCCAACAAAACAAAACGGAGTATTTTCTCTTTCTCTGATATCACCCTTCAGTGGGCAGGTGGTGTAATAAATATACCGCCCTCCTTTTCTATTTTTTGCTTTTAGTCAGACAGAGAAAGCAGATCGCTTAACCAACAGAGAAGGGATCTCTCAGCTGAGAAGGTATCACGGTGGCGATCGAACCTCTGCCAGCACGTCAGTCTTGTATTTGGCTGGAGAGTCATCCGCCCTATGGACACGGTTCTTCATAACGAGCCCCCCCCTAGGAAGCATACTTCTTATTTTTTTAGATTTACAAGTTTGTGTTAAATTGTTCAGACGTAAATATACAATACGTCTGTATATGGTGAATTAAATTAAAATGATAATATTGATACAGGGTGAAAATGTTTAAATCCCAGCTGCCGAGTGTTTAACCTATTTGTCTTTTTCAGGATCTCAGCAGTCTAGTGGGGTCTATTTTCAACACAGCAAGAAGCAAAATGCTGAAGACTTTGGCCTCCAACCCTACAAATGAATGCAGGTTAGATTCAAAACAAATAACAAAAATATGCACAGAAAAATATCTTACTTGATCATACCTCTTTTAATGATCATAAAAGCAAAACAGATAAAGAAACAGAAGCACAATCTTTCCTTTTGGTACAACCTCTATTTTTTTCCCTTTTTTGCTTATTCTGCTTTTAGGACAAAATACTAGTCTTCTCCACAGATACTGTTCTGGCCTTGCTCTCTGCCGGCAGGAGCCACTTGACCACTGTCCAGGTATCTTTATTAAGCGTGTAGAGTGCTTTCGTAACCATGGAAATGTTTAGATTTATAGAGGAAATGCAAACCTTAACCTTCCCTTGTAAGAAGAACATTTCAGTGGCAGATGCCTTCCGTATAAATTGCGTTTCTGTGCAGTCCAATGTCATCGTCTAGCTCTCAAATCAAACCATTCAATATTTGTCACTTTATTTTTCTTTGAGCAACCGTGGGTTTGTTGTCCTGTCTCTTATTTTCAAGCTGGACTCAAAACCAAGCCTGGGGGGTATTTTACAAAGCACATTACTGAGTTAGCTGGATAACTGCACTGAGTAAAACCTGGAACAGCTTTTTTTACTTCAGTCCATGTTCCAGATTTGGGAGGGTTCTGGGTTTTTAGTAATCCAGCTAACTCAGTAATCCTGCTTTGTGAAATTGTGGATTATTGGATCAAGGATCATTGCTTGGAACTCAAACCTCAGATGCAAGACCAGAATCATCAGATTAATAAAATGTAGATAAAGCATACATAATACCAGTAATAATGATGATCATTTCAAAAAGATCACATAATAATAATAATAATGAATTTAAATACAATAATATTTAAATTGATTGTAATCATTTTATATGTTGAGATTAAGGGCTCTATTGTTCTCTCTGCTCTTGAGCCTGTTTGACTCTGTGTGCGCTGAAGTGGGTGGAGAGTCGGTGGTGGAGGTGTGTCTGTCCAGATCGAGCAGCAAACATGCATAATTGGGGCTCTATTTTCTGGCTGGTGGCAAGTCATCACTGGCGAAGTTGCTAATTTCGTCACGGAGCTGAGCCCGTTTGGTAATTTGGTGACTCGCCATGCATTGAAGTGGGAGGGAAGCCACTGTTGGGGGGTGTTTCCATCTAGAGGGAGCAGCCCAGTTACATTTTAGTGCAGTGGAATGAAATTTTACTAGAAACTGTTGACGGGGGACGGGGGTCGGGGGACGGGGGTCGGGGATTGGTGGGCGGCTACAGTTCATGAATGTTGCATTTTTTCTGCATCACCCACCAGAAGAGAGATCATGCCATAGGGAGGGACGAATCTGGAGGGGAATAATATTTAATTTATCTTGACCACTGTCATTTGGGGGTCATTTATGTTGGTCCAAAAGATTTATATTGGCTGATTTTATGTCACAAATGTGTGATTTATAAAGGAAAGCCTCCTGTACCTCTATCAAACCACAATTATCCAATCATAGAAGCACACAAGAGGGTTTTTATGAGCACTTTCACAGTTCTGTGAGGGGAGACGCTGATCTAAATCAATATCAATGGATTCATTCAAGTACTAAGTGGCAATTAAATGTGAATCTAGCAAAGAAATTGAAGGTAGTCTTGCCTACATATTGAAAAATATTCATTAAAAAATATTCTTGGGTCTGTGTGCGTGGATGTGCAGTATGAATCCAAAAATAAACTAATGTGTAATAATGTAATACCAATCAGGATAATAAATAAATGCTTCAAATTTGATCAAACAGGGTTTACATGATGGTACTACTTTTTAGTGAAGAAATACATTCTGTCTGAATATCCAATGAGGCAGCGGAGTCTCCATTCAGGAGGTTTGTGTAAGTAAACAGCCTGAGGAGTCACGGTCAGGAGCCTGAGGAGTCACGGTCAGGAGCCTGAGGAGTCACGGTCAGGAGCCTGAGGAGTCACGGTCAGGAGCCTGAGGAGTCACGGCCTGAAGAGGGTGTGGCGGCATCTTTTCTACTACCGGTTGACGGGATTGTAGCGGCAAATTCTCAAGTGGTTGCTCCACGGGAAATTGAATTACATAGGGTACAATTGGCTACCAAATGGGGAAAAATCTGAAAGAATCTGTACACCAATACACCAAACCGGTATTGAGTTCAAAGGGAATTGAGTTAAAATCGGTAGAGCCAGTACTAATTCTAATTAAGAGGCAAGAGTTAAACGCATACTGAACTTTGTTAGAACATAACAAATGGAATAATTGTAATATTCTATAGCTGCCTGGCCCCGATATGAGTCATACGAGGTTACTTTGTTTACTGTTTTATGATAACCAGCAACTGTTGCTAGCTTTTTTTGCTAACTTGCTCGGTTACTTTGTTTACAAATGCACGCTTCAGGAAGTGAGTCTGTGGTGGAACCAGCGCAAGAACGAAACAAGGAGGTTTCTCATAAGCTAACGACCGGATCTTCTTCCAAACCTTTGTTCGGAAAAAGTGCAAAATATCATGAATGGTGCTTTTTATCTTTTTAAATGTTTAGTTCTGGATGTCGTAATTTTTTATATCGGCATAACCTGCGTTGTTTGCATTCGTTTATGTGCTAAAAATGTGCAAATGTCAATCTCATTTGTTGGCCAGTTGCTGACCGCTGGAGCCACTGAGAACTTTTTCACTTTGCCAAAGTTTGTCAAAACAGCACTGTGCCACTCCTTGAAAACTCAGCTTTTCAATGGATCCCCTCCATGTGCAAGTTATAGAAGGGGAGGTTTATTTAAATGTTTTATCATCAATTTAAATTTTGATTTGTTTTGGTTTAATGCTCATATTTTTAAGCAGTGATTATACAGATAATACATTTTATTATTATCTGTGGTGTATTTTTGTAACTTTCCAGCTTGTTTCTCTTGGTTGCACACTTCATTTTGAGTGAATAGAATCCGTCCGGAGTGCAACAGTAGTGATGCTGCTAACTAGCCTTCAAGCTAACAACGTTGCCAAGCAAGAAAAAGTAGATATTCCACTGAAGCAAAACAAAACATTGACAAAATAAACCTGGTAATGTGCTGCTTTTTTAACCCTGATTACTAAGCTATGGTGATTGCTAAAATTATATAATATTAACATTATAATAGCCAATATGATTGCTTGCCAACTTGGCCCTATGTCCTATAGCAACTGGTAAGCTAACATTATAACCAGGTCAGTCTGATCTTGATGTTACAAACAAGCTAGCTGGCTAGTCAAAAAACAAAACAATCATGAAGGTTTGCTAGCTAAAAATACCTTACATAACCTTACAAAAGTGTGACAAAACCATAGCTGAATGTTTTATAAACCCAGCTAATCATCATCATATATTATATTCCCTTCACTGCCTAGTGCCCAAGGCTTTCTCCTAACCACTTAAAGAAATAATAAATAAATATTGTCCTTCTCTCTGTTGTGAATGTGTTTAACTGCTCCCAGTCCCGGGCGCGGCCATGCTAATATTCTCACTACCCACTATGCTGCTGCCGCTATTAACATTGCCAAATAAATTCGCTAATTTCTGGCATTTGGCTGCATATTCCTGAAGGGACTAAAATATGTTGTCTCTCAGCTTTTCAGTCCCACTTTTCCATTTTGTACGTTTTTTGTTGCTTGTCTTTGTTGACGGAGCTCGTGATGCGTGACTTTACTTTGCTTACTCTGTAAACAGCGTTCGATCAGCAGAGAGCGATGGGAAAGGGTCGCAGCTCAGGTAGGGTGGAGTGGACCAACATTTGAATGATGATTTTTTGTCAGATGTGAAAAATGTAATCTCCTCCTCCAACCCACTCACCTTGGCCAGTCAGTGCTACACAGAGCACTTGGGTTTTAGCGCCCCCCCCCCGCCATTCTGCAGAGGGAGGGGGGGGTATGCATGGCCCCATTTGTCCAGCGTCCCACCAGGAAAACTCCTGCTGCTCCAGATGGCCAGTCAGCTACTGTACTTATAGAATATTTTACTAAAAACATCACTGAAAATAACTGTTTGCTGAGTCACTCCATGTCATTATTCATATTTTAATCTCTGTCACAAAAATACTGATTAAAAAAAATCATATAGTAATAAAGTACATTAATTTGTCACTAAAAGAATAAAGCTATATCATGCGCAATAGGTTCAAGGACATTCATCCTGCAAATGATGAGAAATATTTTTATCTTTTTTAGGGTGTAGGCCTTAAATAATTTCCTTAACCGTTTTGATTACTTTTGCAGGTCCGTGCAGATGGCTGCTTTTTGGAATGGCTCTTCTTCAGTTAACTGTTCAGCATATATATTGGTTTAGAAGATTTCATATTCAGCTATTAGAGCCTCGTCACAGAGGGGAGGAATGTAATCGAGTGACTGAAGCGCACTGGTATTTACCTTCTTGTTGCTTCAGCTTTATTAACTGAGACAGGAAGTTGCACCTTTTCTCAGTCAGCGGTGTGTGTCCCATCCAGTGCTTTCAATAAAACCGCAGAGCCGAGGATTTAGCAGTGGCTATCATGCATTATTCCCTTATTGTTTCTTTTACCTATCCTGTCTGGGTCACTGCCATGTCACCGCGGTAATCAATACGGCACAATATTGACCTCCTGGAAAGCCACACACTTGAATGGGAGTCTTGGGACCAAAGGCAGTGATGGAATGCTCGGACTTGTTTAATTAACAGCCAGTAAATTGTTAAGTATTCTGGCACGTCACCATGCTAGTACTCATTTTGGGGCTATTCAGACCTGAGATATGCACGTGCAAAATCAACTTAAGTCCAGTATTGAGCATCTTGGAAGTCTGAGCACATGTAGATTTGGGTGCATAATGGCAAAGTGAAGGGGAGTGAGTTAGACACATAGGGCGGAGTTTATGGGAGTGTCCAACATTAGATCAAGATGCATGCATTCAGACTGCGCCCTTTATCCACCTGCATTCAGACTGCGCCCTTTATCCACCTGCATTTTACTCCCAACAAAGGCGGAATATCTAGTGTGCCCCATCAGGGAATGTTGTATAATGATAAGCTGGCTCGATTAAATGTTTAGGCCATTTCACCTTGAAACTTAATCAATGATACAGGCTACATTTCTAATTATGAATGAAAGTTTCTATTGTATTGATCAATTCAAAATTGTTAAAATTGTCCATGAGCTATTTACATTTTTTTCAATCAATGATCAATCAAATACTACATTCAGCCCCTTGCAAAGATAAGGTTTTTTTTTTGGTCATCTCTCTCACTTGTACATTTGAACTGGTGTCAGCTGTTGGTGCAGATACGAAAACAAAAAAGCTTTTTCTGTATCGTATTAAAAACGTAAAACTGAACGGTAATATTGGCATGCTGTCCTTTTTCTTCCAACTGGTTTCCCGTTTATCCAGCACCCCTCAATAAGAGTTTATGTGAGTGAAGCGTGCCGTTTATCTTCCCTAGTTATAGTCCCTAGTTCTCACGCCTTGCCATCTTGGGAAGTGCAGAGTAATTTGATAGTGTTTATTTACAATTCTTTTCAAATAGCACTGTTTCAAATGAGCAAACATATTGAAAATCTCTACTTTGTTGTCAACCTTATTTACGGTGATCTTAACGGAGTCCACCTGCAGGTGGCACAGTGCTACATCAGAGCCAGAGCCTGTGGGCAGAGGAGCCAGAGGAGAGCTGTATTTCTCACAGGTGACTACTGGAAGACCCGGCGCATTGTTTGGCAGAACTAATGCAGTGGTCACCTGAAGAGCCCTGGCCAACATAAACCTGCAGGACAAGGACACTGTGGCCCCCCTGCTGTGGATTCCCAGTCATTTTTGAAAGGCTTGGCCTGGGATTCAACCTTCAGCTCTCATTTCTGAAAACAACACAGGTACTTTTTATCTCCTCTGACAATTGACAACAGCCTATTCACCTCGTATGGGCACCATCTGGGTGCTTTCAGGGATTCTGATGGAGCTTTTGTCCTACAGCCGACCACTGTAAAATCGCGGCTTAACGCCGTTCTCAAAAATGTTGGCAGCGGAAAACATGTACTGCACCCCAGGTGCTGTACTCCAGTAGCTGTTTCGCATTTCAAGGTTTGCTGTCACTTCAGTTTTAAGGCAAAAGCTCATTTACTTTGCATGTTTGAATGGAGATCGATACGTGGACAGAAGGGAAGAGAAAACCATCGGCAATACAGGATGCAAACCTGCAGGCAATCCAGACCACAGAGAAGGCGCAAACAATGCTCCCGCTTGTCATTCAGCTCACAAGCACGTTCTTTACCATGCAGAAGCATCGCAGCCATTCGCAAAGAGAGCACAAGGCACATTTACAATTTATTCCATTTGCACATGTAACCTGTTTAAAGTTTAAAGTTTTTTAGAGCTCAATTACCTAACTTAATAAGCTTGGAACTGAGAGCCGAATGCACTGAAATTCGTTTCAGAACCCACAAACAAAGCAGATTTGCGCGAGTCGTATATTGAGCAGAACAGACACGGCGAATGAAGCAATTATACGGACACCATTTTGTTTGTGTTTTTTGATAGCAAGGTAATATACTGATGCTGTTGGGGATTGCATGCCTGTTTCATTGATAAATCACTCTATTTTTATCATTTGTACCAGAATTGAAGTATTATCCAAATATTTTTTACTTCAGGCAGGGGGTGATTAGTTAGACAGTGTTGTAATTAAGGCTTGACCATGATTGCCTTGGTTCATTAGGAGGATATCTTCTGACTCCATGCAGTCAGTATTGTTCTGGTTTAAAAGACAATGGACTATTTAGACTTTTATGAGACTTACAAGGATATTCTTACCTGCTCATGACCCCACACATTAAATTATATTAATTCCCAGTGCTTGCTTGGAGGGTTAGGGTTAGGGTTATTCTTACCTTCCCAGTGCTTGCTTGGAGGTTTAGCAATAACAAGAGTCCTGCCCCAAGGTCAAGTGCCCCACCCCTCTCTCCAAACTTCTAAAATAAAAAGTTCTTAATATTTTTCCTCGATTCGGACAATCATAAAAATTCCACATCAAAATAATATATTTCTCTAATATCTGATTGGTTGGTTTGGTCATATAAAACATGGAGACGCAGCGAGAGAGAGGTGTCACTTCCTCTGATCAGTCTATCCTGTCACTTCTTTATAACTGTAGCCTATGCTATGCATTGAGGATATGATCTCTGAGCAGTGCTTTGTGATCGCCTAAAACGTGACAATGGCAATAATGTTATGATCGGTGATAACAGGAACCCAATAGCAGGCAGGAGTGAACAAAAACGATGTTTAATTCCAGAAGGAACAAAATCACAGTCCAGGGGGAAGTCAAGACAGGCAGGGGTCATACACGGGAAGACACGGCAGAGGTACAAAAACAATATCCACGGGGAAGTCAAAAACAGGCAGGGGTCGAACACGGGAAGACACGGCAGTGGTACAGAATAGCAATCCAAAAGAATGGTCGCGAGAACACGTTCAGGGGTCGAAGCCAGAAAATCCGTCAAAACAAATAACAAAAGAACAGACTACAAAAACTGACAAACAAACTCAAAACTAACCTAAACTCGAAACACGGAACAGACTCGGAAAAACAGATAACACTAGAAACACGGAAAACAAAAACTCGGAACAGATAATACTACTACGGGAAAAATACTGGAAACAGACAAGCTACAATTAGTAAATTTTAAATGACGAACTCGCGACGAGAAACAAAGACAGCAGGTATAAATGCATGTGTAGACAGGTGCAAACAATAAGCTCGAGAATGGCAGGAAATGGAAAACAGCGAGAGAGCTAAGACATTTAACAAGGCAATTAGTAATTCGTTAGTAATTATCCTATCCTAGCCCTGTCGTTAGTAAATTAGTTAACAAGACAATGACTGGATACGTAAGGAAACACTAAACAGCTGTGGAAACGTGATGAGAACTAAATTGTTAGTTTGTGTTAGTAATAATTCTATTAAACCCTGACATTAGTAGATTAGTTAACCACCCCGTGTTTAGCCAGTTAGTAATTAATAAGTCCTATATAAATGTTAGTAGTGCAGGGTAATACAAACGAAGTGTACAGAAACGAAAGTAAAACTCCGTGAGAGGGAGCGAGAGATTCAGCACAGAACGCAAGGCTGCGGAAAACATGGAAAAGTGTATGCTACCGAAACTGACAATACTATACATGACCGAATAACCAAAACACACTCAGAACATAACAAATAAATCATGGCCACTCATGTTCAATTCTGTATTCATGACAATAAGAACAAATCATTTTTGAAGATACCCTGCCGTTCTGATTGGGTGCTTGAAAAACACATACATCACTCCAAGAATGGCTGAAATACTAGTATTCAGTTTTTGAAAGTAAAAGCCAGATTTTTAAAAGCGGGAACTTTTAAGAGTAGGGGTAGAGTAAAGGAGCTGGTGTTTTCATCATAAATTGTAGGACTGATTCCAATGTGGTGAACTTAGATAACATGCTAAAGGTAGTGCATTTTCTGGATAATCTGGATGCGGAAAGGAAAGGAGAAACAGGGGTTTAACAGGGTGTATTCCTCCTCATGCACTGTACCAAACACCTGACAGTAATTTGGTATGCTAAAGGCATACCATGTATAATAGCTATCTATGCTAATTGCAATACACATGTCCATATGGCCACACCACCTGCAGTTACAGCTGATGGTTCTAGTGATGCTTACAGGAGAAAGGTCTGTAGAATGATATATTCATGAGGGATGCAAATTGCAAAAGCTTTCACCAGCGAAAATATGGTCTATGAAAATATTATTGCAAATGGTGCTGTGCTGAATGAAAAACAATACATTCACGTACAAGGCAGCAGTTATTCACACAGGTGCAAGCTACATTTGTTTTATAGATGGTCACAAATTCTACAACAAAGCCTGTTTTTTCCTGCATGTAGCCTATTACAGCTAAGAGATCGGCTGCAGAATAAGGTTCTCTCACCGTGATCTCTTTAAGAATACTCTTTGACGCCCATGTTAAACCACCTTTTCTGTGTTTGATAGCTTATCCAACACCTGCTAAAAGTACATGGAAGCCATCAGAAATCAGAAAGCCATGTAGTATGGAACTATCACAACAAACATGTGACACAACATAAACGTGTCTTTCTGCAGCCCAGAGAAGCAAACATGGCATAACAGACATGAGCCGTTTTGTCTAAAAGTCTAGACTGGGGTAATTGCTGAAAATCTGATTAAAATAGAAACAAAAAGTAGCCAATAAGCATTCTCTCCTGGTTGCAATACCCATCAAACTTGTGTCAGTAAACGTTTTTGCCCTGGCTAGCAACCCACATCTTCTAAATGAGGTAATTACAGATCTTAAAATTGATCTTCCCTATTTACCAGAAACATGGCTCAGACAGAATACAAGATGTCCGCTTTTCACCAAGCAACTTATGCTACTTCCAGGACTTCAGAAAAGTTGATATTGGAACTGAAAGTTTCTGCTCTCCGTTTAGTCTTTGTAAGAAACTAAAGCCGTATACATTTTTCCCAGCTTTCTGATTTAGGTATAAAACATTATATTGCATCCATAATCCAGGTTTCACTATAACCATCAGTGACATTTGGGGCCTAATTCACAAAACATTTTATTTTACCACTAAGAGTTCCCCTAAGTGACACTAAAAGATCCTAGATTAGAGTTGCCTCTTAAAATCTATTCACAAAGCTTATGAGGCCAACTTTTACCAAGAAATAGGGAGAACTCTCAAGCCAAGAGAAAGAGCCGGGTTGACCTCGTTGCTAGAGCCGGGTTGACCCTGTTGCTATGGATGATGTCATGTTTCATGAACAAGGTTCCATACTATGACTACAGTGATTTGGTTGATAGGGGAGGGGCCTGTCAGAGAATTCATCATAGAAATACTATAGCGGGAGGTACAAATCATGTTGCCATATTCAAATAAAATCCAAACATTGTTAAATGAAAACTTAGGTGTTGTTGATTTATCATGAAAACAAATTCATGCTAATATTCAGCTAATTGTCAGCTCCTTAAATGTGTGGCATCTCGTAAAATAATTAGCAAAAAATGTCTTGGAATAGAATAACTTTTATTTTCCCGATAGGGAACTTCAGTTGTAGCCACCAGCAACAACAAAGAATACATAGACAGTGGGGCAGACCCACAACACACAAACAAACATATAAAATAATACAGCCGAACTTAAAATATCCCATCAACACCTTTCTTCAAACAATCTTAAAGGAGACATTTAGACCTCAACTGAAACAAAATTTATAAAAAACCCTTTTTAATATCTGGTTTAACAGGGAATAATTTGATCCCAGATACTCGCAGGACTGTTCTGTAGGTCTCAAAATTGTAATGGTTTCTTAATTGTTCGGAGATTCAAACGCAAAGGTGGGAGGAATCTGAACAAGTCAGCTCACAAGACGTGAGGACCGATAATTAAAGGAGAGAAAATAATAAAGAAAGAAAGAAAAAAACAGGAACATAATTCCTTAAGGCTAAACAGCCAAAACGAAAATGAACCCACAAAAACAGGCAAACTAGAAAACTAGTAAATAACAACGAAATCTCCCGAACACAAATAATGACACAAGAACGAAAAACTTAGTAAACAAAAGAACACCCTCGGCTGCCGTAGCTCAGAGTCGGAAAAGTGTAAAACCAAAACGAAAATAAAAAAATAAAATAAAAAAACGGTCTCAGAGAGAACAGCAAAGTGCTAAATAGATAGCACAGAACGCTACCAGGAGGAAAAACAAATCATATACCCGATTAAGTAGCTAACTAGCAAGTCCCCCCTGAACATAAACAGAGTTTAATATCAGGAGGTCACGAGTAACCTGGCTCGAATGCAATGTCGTAAGATAATCAAGCACCGGAGAAGCAGAAGTGAGAAACTTAAGTACCCTGCAGGTAGAAGCACAGGTGAAAACAATTATGAGGACGGCAAACCACGAAACGGAACATGGGAAAAATCCGATTGATTCACAATCGGGAAATCAGAACGAGAGCCGCAAAATTAAAAACGAAACAACCACGAACCACTACAAAAACGTAATAGATAAAGCAATGTAATTAAAATGATTATGGCAATGTAGCATCTCTTAAAATCTCAATGTAGCATCCATGAAATGTGTTTTGTGGTTAAAAAAGGGTAAAACACTTGTAGATGTTGGCAGGTCTGCCGCAGTGTTACACAATTTGAGCTTAAAAACTATATTCTTTGTTTATTGTTCCCCCAACAGAAAAACAGCAAGATAAATTATGATTTTGTCATCTGGCATTTTAGGGGCTGAATAAATACAAATTATTTACTGTCGACCTCAGAAAACAAGCAAAATGGCTTCTCTGAGGTCATGCTTTTCAGTCCCAATCACTTTTGGTCTAAACATTGAAGAACCTTTCAGTTACAGACATAAATCATGTGGTGGAAAAACTGAAATGTGCCCAAAAGCAAACTAATAAAAAAGGAAGAGCGACCTTTTCATACAAAAAAAGTATCCAAAAGGAAAAGACAGAAAAAAGTCTGAAATGCTGGAATCAAATCTCTCCCTTGAGCTCGATGTTTCGTGCGGAGCCCGAGCGAGATGTTTCGTGCGGGGCTTGAGCTCGATGTAAAACGTTTGACCAGACGCTCCTCTCAGAAGCCTGGCCGAATTGTATTTTCGGTCTCAAAAAAACAAACGAAAGGTTTTTAATGCTTCCCTTCATCCAAAGATAGACAATAGCACAACTCTAGCAGTCCCGACCAAGGCTACAATTTTTTATCTGAAACTGAATTGAAAATGAGGTTATTGGCTATTGTTAAATAACATTTAACACTACTCATGGTCTACTCTTCACAAGAATAACTCAGACTGCACAGCTCTCCGTTTCTCCTGTCATTTTTTAAAATGATAACCAGGCAGCCTGCTTTTATAGGACAATAACTAAACATAGTCTCTGATAAAGACATCAGAGGCCTGGATTGAATCAACAGTTTTTACTGTAATAATTGTGTCTTCACATTCACAGCTTGGAAAGGTCAAGAGTGAAGAAAAGTGAGGCGCTGGCACTGACTTGTAAATCAAAGTTATGGACGAATGCTAATTAAATACATTATTTCATTTCTTCTTTGATACACTTTCCATTTTCCATTTGACCTGACCACTCATTAAAACTTCTACACATACCTCTTAATTATCTTGTGTTCAGTCATATGCAAATAACCTCTTCTTATTTTTATTATCATTATTACTTTAATAATTTATTTTAGTTTTTTTAAAATAAATAACTTTTTGCAACCATTTATTAATTTTTTTGTTTTTAAAGCAATCAATTATTATTTTTGCATCCCACTTTTTTAGGACTGTTTTTCGAAAAAACTATATAACTAGTATATATTATAATATACTATACTAGTATAAACAAAAGGGCGTAAACAAAAGAGCTTGAGGGAAATGTTTCGTGCGGAGCTTGAACGAGATGTTTCGTGCGGAGCTTGAACGAGATGTTTCGTGCGGAGCTTGAGCGAGATGTTTCGTGCGGAGCTTGAGCGAGATGTTTCGTGCGGAGCTTGAGCGAGATGTTTCGCGCGGAGCTTGAGCGAGATGTTTCGCGCGGAGCTTGAGCGAGATGTTTCGCGCGGAGCTTGAGCGAGATGTTTCGCGCGGAGCTTGAGCGAGATGTTTCGCGCGGGGCTTGAGCGAGATGTTTCGCGCGGGGCTTGAGCGAGATGTTTCGCGCGGGGCTTGAGCGAGATGTTTCGCGCGGAGCTTGAGCGAGATGTTTCGCGCGGAGCTTGAGCGAGATGTTTCGCGCGGAGCTTGAGCGAGATGTTTCGCGCGGAGCTTGAGCGAGATGTTTCGCGCGGGGCTTGAGCGAGATGTTTCGCGCGGGGCTTGAGCGAGATGTTTCGCGCGGGGCTTGAACGAGATGTTTCGTGCGGGGCTTGAGCGAGAGAGCGAGATGTTTCGCGCGGGGCTTGAGCGAGATGTTTCGCGCGGAGCTTGAGCGAGATGTTTCGCGCGGAGCTTGAGCGAGATGTTTCGCGCGGAGCTTGAGCGAGATGTTTCGCGCGGAGCTTGAGCGAGATGTTTCGCGCGGAGCTTGAGCGAGATGTTTCGCGCGGAGCTTGAGCGAGATGTTTCGCGCGGCGCTTGAGCGAGATGTTTCGCGCGGAGCTTGAGCGAGATGTTTCGCGCGGGGCTAGAGCGAGAAGTTTCGTGCGGGGCTTGAGCGAGATGTTTCGCGCGGGGCTTGAGCGAGATGTTTCGCGCGGGGCTTGAGCGAGATGTTTCGCGCGGGGCTTGAGCGAGATGTTTCGCGCGGGGCTTGAGCGAGATGTTTCGCGCGGGGCTTGAGCGAGATGTTTCGCGCGGGGCTTGAGCGAGATGTTTCGTGCGGGGCTTGAGCGAGATGTTTCGCGCGGGCTTGAGCGAGATGTTTCGCGCGGGGCTTGAGCGAGATGTTTCGTGCGGGGCTTGAGCGAGATGTTTCGTGCGGGGCTTGAGCGAGATGTTTCGTGCGGGGCTTGAGCGAGATGTTTCGTGCGGGGCTTGAGCGAGATGTTTCGTGCGGGGCTTGAGCGAGAGAGTGAGATGTTTCGTGCGGGGCTTGAGCGAGATGTTTCGTGCGGAGCTTGAGCGAGATGTTTCGTGCGGGGATTGAGCGAGATGTTTCGCGCGGGGCTTGAGCGAGATGTTTCGCGCGGGGCTTGAGCGAGATGTTTCGTGCGGAGCTTGAGCGAGATGTTTCGAGCGGTGCTTGAGCGAGATGTTTCGAGCGGAGCTTGAGTGAGATGTTTCGTGCGGGGCTTGAGCGAGATGTTTCGTGCGGAGCTTGAGCGAGATGTTTCGTGCGGAGCTTGAGCGAGATGTTTCGTGCGGAGCTTGAGCGAGATGTTTCGTGCGGAGCTTGAGCGAGATGTTTCGTGCGGGGCTTGAGCGAGATGTTTCGTGCGGGGCTTGAGCGAGATGTTTCGTGCGGGGCTTGAGCGAGATGTTTCGTGCGGGGCTTGAGCGAGATGTTTCGTGCGGGGCTTGAGCGAGATGTTTCGTGCGGGGCTTGAGCGAGATGTTTCGTGCGGGGCTTGAGCGAGATGTTTCGTGCGGGGCTTGAACGAGATGTTTCGTGCGGGGCTTGAGCGAGAGAGCGAGATGTTTCGTGCGGGGCTTGAGCGAGATGTTTCGTGCGGGGCTTGAGCGAGATGTTTCGTGCGGTGCTTGAGCGAGATGTTTCGTGCGGCGCTTGAGCGAGATGTTTCGTGCGGGGCTTGAGCGAGATGTTTCGTGCGGGGCTTGAGCGAGATGTTTCGTGCGGGGCTTGAGCGAGATGTTTCGTGCGGAGCTTGAGCGAGATGTTTCGTGCGGAGCTTGAGCGAGATGTTTCGTGCGGCGCTTGAGCGAGATGTTTCGTGCGAAGCTTGAGCGAGACGTTTCGTGAGGAGCTTGAGCGAGAGAGCGAGATGTTTCGCGCGGGGCTTGAGCGAGATGTTTCGCGCGGGGCTTGAGCGAGATGTTTCGTGCGGGGCTTGAGCGAGATGTTTCGTGCGGGGCTTGAGCGAGAGAGCGAGATGTTTCGTGCGGGGCTTGAGCGAGATGTTTCGCGCGGCGCTTGAGCGAGATGTTTCGCGCGGAGCTTGAGCGAGATGTTTCGTGCGGAGCTTGAGCGAGATGTTTCGAGCGGTGCTTGATCGAGATGTTTCGCGCGGGGCTTGAGCGAGATGTTTCGCGCGGGGCTTGAGCGAGATGTTTCGTGCGGGGCTTGAGCGAGATGTTTCGTGCGGGGCTTGAGCGAGAGAGCGAGATGTTTCGTGCGGGGCTTGAGCGAGATGTTTCGTGCGGGGCTTGAGCGAGATGTTTCGTGCGGGGCTTGAACGAGATGTTTCGTGCGGGGCTTGAGCGAGAGAGCGAGATGTTTCGTGCGGGGCTTGAGCGAGATGTTTCGTGCGGGGCTTGAGCGAGATGTTTCGTGCGAAGCTTGAGCGAGATGTTTCGCGCGGAGCTTGAGCGAGATGTTTCGCGCGGGGCTTGAGCGAGATGTTTCGCGCGGGGCTTGAGCGAGATGTTTCGCGCGGGGCTTGAGCGAGATGTTTCGCGCGGAGCTTGAGCGAGATGTTTCGCGCGGAGCTTGAGCGAGATGTTTCGCGCGGCGCTTGAGCGAGATGTTTCGCGCGGAGCTTGAGCGAGATGTTTCGCGCGGAGCTTGAGCGAGATGTTTCGCGCGGAGCTTGAGCGAGATGTTTCGCGCGGGGCTTGAGCGAGATGTTTCGCGCGGGGCTTGAGCGAGATGTTTCGCGCGGGGCTTGAGCGAGATGTTTCGCGCGGGGCTTGAACGAGATGTTTCGTGCGGGGCTTGAGCGAGAGAGCGAGATGTTTCGTGCGGGGCTTGAGCGAGATGTTTCGTGCGGAGCTTGAGCGAGATGTTTCGATCGGAGCTTGAGCGAGATGTTTCGAGCGGAGCTTGAGCGAGATGTTTCGTGCGGGGCTTGAGCGAGATGTTTCGTGCGGGGCTTGAGCGAGATGTTTCGTGCGGGGCTTGAGCGAGATGTTTCGTGCGGGGCTTGAACGAGATGTTTCGTGCGGGGCTTGAGCGAGAGAGCGAGATGTTTCGCGGGGCTTGAGCGAGATGTTTCGCGCGGAGCTTGAGCGAGATGTTTCGTGCGGAGCTTGAGCGAGATGTTTCGCGCGGAGCTTGAGCGAGATGTTTCGCGCGGAGCTTGAGCGAGATGTTTCGCGCGGAGCTTGAGCGAGATGTTTCGCGCGGGGCTTGAGCGAGATGTTTCGTGCGGGGCTTGAGCGAGATGTTTCGCGCGGGGCTTGAGCGAGATGTTTAGTGCGGGGCTTGAGCGAGATGTTTCGTGCGGGGCTTGAGCGAGATGTTTCGTGCGGGGCTTGAGCGAGATGTTTCGAGCGGGGCTTGAGCGAGATGTTTCGAGCGGGGCTTGAGCGAGATGTTTCGTGCGGGGCTTGAGCGAGATGTTTCGCGCGGGCTTGAGCGAGATGTTTCGCGCGGGGCTTGAGCGAGATGTTTCGCGCGGGGCTTGAGCGAGATGTTTCGCGCGGGGCTTGAGCGAGATGTTTCGCGCGGGGCTTGAGCGAGATGTTTCGAGCGGGGCTTGAGCGAGATGTATCGCGCGGGGCGTGAGCGAGATGTTTCGTGCGGGGCTTGAGCGAGATGTTTCGCGCGGCGCTTGAGCGCGATGTTCCGAGCGGCGCTTGAGCGAGATGTTTCGAGCGGGGCTTGAGCGAGATGTTTCGTGCGGGGCTTGAGCGAGATGTTTCGTGCGGAGCTTGAGCGAGAGAGCGAGATGTTTCGTGCGGGGCTTGAGCGAGATGTTTCGTGCGGAGCTTGAGCGAGATGTTTCGTGCGGGGCTTGAGCGAGATGTTTCGTGCGGGGCTTGAGCGAGATGTTTCGTGCGGGGCTTGAGCGAGATGTTTCGTGCGGGGCTTGAGCGAGAGAGCGAGATGTTTCGTGCGGGGCTTGAGCGAGATGTTTCGTGCGGAGCTTGAGCGAGATGTTTCGTGCGGAGCTTGAGCGAGATGTTTCGTGCGGAGCTTGAGCGAGATATTTCGTGCGGAGCTTGAGCGAGATGTTTCGTGCGGGGCTTGAGCGAGATGTTTCGTGCGGAGCTTGAGCGAGATGTTTCGTGCGGAGCTTGAGCGAGATGTTTCGTGCGGGGCTTGAGCGAGATGTTTCGTGAGGAGCTTGAGGGAGATGTTTCGTGCGAAGCTTGAGCGAGATCTTCGTGCGGGGCTTGAGCGAGATGTTTCGTGCGGAGCTTGAGCGAGATGTTTCGTGCGGGGCTTGAGCGAGATGTTTCGTGCGGGGCTTGAGCGAGATGTTTCGTGCGGGGCTTGAGCGAGATGTTTCGTGCGGGGCTTGAGCGAGATGTTTCGTGCGGGGCTTGAGCGAGATGTTTCGTGCGGGCCTTGAGCGAGATGTTTCGTGCGCGGCTTGAGCGAGATGTTTTGTGCGGGGCTTGAGCAAGATGTTTCGTGCTGGGCTTGAGCGAGATGTTTCGTGCGGAGCTTGAGCAAGATGTTTCGTGCGGGGCTTGAGCGAGATGTTTCGTGCGGGGCTTGAGCGAGATGTTTCGTGCGGGGCTTGAGCGAGATGTTTCGTGCTGAGCTTGAGCAAGATGTTTTGTGCGGAGCTTGAGCAACCTGCCATTGGGCACCTGTTTGACCAGCAGGAGTCACTTGTATAGTCAATTTGTATAGCACATATTCATACAACTGAATGCAATTCAAAGTGCTTCACAGAAAAAAGAATAATAGATTTGACAGTACAATTAAAATACATTAAAAGAGGGAAAAATTTAAATAATAACATTTAAAAGACTATATAAAAGGAAATAAGATAAAAACAATAAAACAGATAAAAGACTACAGTGCATGAATAGATAGATAGCCCCGGTTTCTGTACACCAGTGTCTCTCTATACACCAGTGAGTAGTGAGACATGATCATCCCGGATGACTAAATCCCTCTCTCCAAGGAGCGCTAGTCCTGCGAGGCTGGTGGCCACACTTCCACCTTCATCTCCCCTAGTATTGTCTAAAGAGCCCCGACCAGATAGACATCTTGCTTTAGACCCTTGAAACTTCGTATCTTCACCCCCACCTCCCCCCACTAATTTGCAGGTACAGCATCAATAGAATCCATGTATCCATATTTATATTTTTGATTTGAGAAACGGGTCAAATCAAACCACAGCTTGGATACCTACCATTAGAATCGTAGGCATCTTAGCTAAATTGGTGTAGAGCCAATTTATTACCCTTACACTGTATATGTATTACCCTTATACTGTATATGTATTACCCATATACTGTATATTTATTACCCTTATACTGTATATTTATTACCCTTATACTGTATATTTATTACCCTTATATTGTATATTTATTACCCTTATACTGTATATGTATTACCCTTATACTGTATATGTATTACCCTTATACTGTATATGTATTACCCTTATACTGTATATTTATTACCCTTATACTGTATATTTATTACCCTTATACTGTATATGTATTACCCTTATACTGTATATTTATTACCCTTATACTGTATATGTATTACCCATATACTGAAGTGCTCATTGCTCGACCAAGAGGCCCCAGCTGTGTAATATCAGAGTTGATTTAACACTAAACACATTACTGTGTGAACAATTTCATTTATGCACTTATTGATCCACTTTTCAACACCCATGTTTTGTCTTGTACTCGACTCTAACGGCGGTGTACCTCCTCCTGGCTTGCTTCTGCTGAGAGACTGTTACGAGTCGTCCATCTTGTGGGCTTTTTTATATACAAAAGATTCCTTTGAGGTAACATCCTCTCCTTTAAAGAACGCACAGCTGTGGATATGAGCTCAGCAAAGCCTTTTGGTCCTCCTTAAACGATCTTTGTAAAGCCTGACCTGCTCCTGCTGGTGTATTGTAGTATAGTTGAGCCTGTGCTAATGTAATGTCTTGTGAAGTCTAATATAGGCAGTGATAATGTAGAGTCCAACAGACCCCATGTTAATGTAATCGAATAGAGTGCATGCTAATATAAAACCTCCTACTGTACTTCTCAAGCCTTTTCGGTGTTCAACAAGAAAATATATGAAAATTGCATGTGGCATCTGAAATAATTGTACTACTATGTAGGGTGACCAGATGTCCTATTGTGCTGGTTCTGAGCAGGTAGGTTTGTGCAGGTCCTGTTGCCCTGCATTTGGACTGTTTGAATCTGATCGCTATCAACACAGAACATTTTTGATAGTCATACCAGTAGCAATATGGCAAAACTCCAGCGCCATAGCTTTTGACACAGAGCACATTTTGCTAAACTGCTCTCTGGATATGTACAGGTATCTGCAAGGCACATTTCTGTAAGTTTCCTGCCATTTCTCCCACTGCATTTTAAACAGTAAACAAAACTACTGTAGGTCATAACCCTGTATTTGTTCAGCAC
Organism: Ilyophis sp. 1 JC-2022; assembly: GCA_022702515.1. Lineage (NCBI taxonomy): Eukaryota > Metazoa > Chordata > Actinopteri > Anguilliformes > Synaphobranchidae > Ilyophis > Ilyophis sp. 1 JC-2022. The sequence goes on from CM040398.1 coordinate 32,966,041, forward strand.
TTTGATTGTTCGATAAATTGCCACTAATTAAGCACAGAGAATGATTGACAGCAACGTTTACAAGGGAAACTCACATGTTAAATTCAATTTGATTACTTACTACTGTGGGTATGCTGCAGTATTTTTAAATACTATACAGGGGCAAGTTAGGTTTTGTTAGAAGCAGTGGAATATTCACACATTAAAAATGAGCAGTTAAATAACAAAAAAATTAATTTATGATTCAACTAATTAACTAAAAAGATCTTCAATCAAGACCTTAGTTAGAATCATTGTCTTAGTGCCTTGCTAAAACAAAAACATGCACTCTTTTCAGATGAGACAGATAAAATAGGGCACCTCTGCTTTATGTTACAAAATGGTTGGAGTGTGTCCATTATGTCACTGTAATAATACCTATTGCTTTCCAGGGCAGTGTAATGCCGGCTTTACGGTGAATACCAACCTGTCTTTACAGTCCAACTCTCCACTACATTACTGAATGCTGAACTGTTGCGCAGTCTCCTGCGTATAGCTTAAACTTTGTATTGTGGGAATAAGATGAGAGCGAATTAAACACTTACATTTTTAGCTCTCACATGGTCCATGAATTAATTAGATATTAATGTGGAATCCATAATGATCAGATCAATATTTTAAAGCCTATTCATCAGATAATGTGGGATACACAGGGGCACAGTCAAGATATCCTTTTTGTCCAAAATATTTTACTGGGTTGTTCATTTTAGCCGATTTCTGTCCATAAATGTTAGCATAGCTTCCATAAATCTCACTGCGGTCTAATAAAATGCAATGAAATACTAGTACTACTGCCTGTGATGGCAGAGCTAAAGAAAGAAGTGAGCAGCACAAATAAAATCATGTGCAATACTGTCTATGTATTATTGATCAGCATGCATTATGCACTACGTTATGAGTGTGTTTGTTCTGTAAATCATAGCAAGCTGTGACTATGACATTCTATCAAACCTATAATCCCACAAATGAAAGCATTACACCCTATATTTGCCTTCCACTTTTTCATATTAAAGGAATTATTAAATTATTAAATGTCTGTTAAATGTATAGCTAACCTGAAACTACATCTTATAGTAGTATTAAATTGGCAACCACAAATGGTAGCAGAAATAATAATAAACAGCTGGTTAAATACAATATAGATGGAGATGAGTGGACAACAAACAAAATGACCAAATGACAGGTTAATTGCCAGTTGAAGACATAATCATAGGGCAGGTGATTCATATTTCTGTATTAATCTTTTTATTTTGTGTAAAATATAACGGCAGTATTAAAATATAGCACCAGAAATATTTGATTTTAATGTTACGGTTCTCATAATTATAAAAGTAATAAAACAAGAGTTTGAAATCTGCAGTGCATGACTTGTGGTGATCAATAGTGATGTATACAATCTATGACTATGGCAATAGGGGTCCCAATGGTCAGAGTGTTTACAGTTCAGCTAGTATCCGTTGCCAACTCCAGTTGTATGGCAGAACACCACATTTCTTCGACTTGTTATGTGTGGTTAGCAGTCTGCCACATAAATGACTGCTGTAAACCCAGGTAGGAGAAGGCGGAGCCCTATCTTCAGCATACAAGCCCTCTTACATGTCTTGTGTACTGGGCCCAGCCCTGGTATCTCGCCCACAGCGATTACTGAAAAGGACTCATGCATGGCCTTATTCCAAGGTCCATTTGGGTAGCTGAAGTTTCAGATGTCTTTCCAAATTGCCTCACACGATTATCTGGAAAGATTATGATTCTTTCGCTACCCTGGGCATTATCCACTGTCTGTACATGGCCTGATTACTATCACACATTTTAACAAACACACAAAATAATCTTTCCAAGTTAGACCCTGCTTTTGCAATGTAGCAAAGCAGCATGCAGTGCATCTCTAATGGGATTTATACCCTTTCCTCTTAGCAAACCTCTATCACCATGCAGTGCATCTCTAATGGGATTTATACCCTTTCCTCTTAGCAAACCTCTATCACCATGCAGTGCATCTCACTTAGTGGCCTGCCAATTGGTGGGAATATTTCAATTCTGTGTATTTGTGCAATTACAGAAAAAATAAAAATAGAAATGCAATAATATAAAATGAACAGGTGGTGTAAAAAGGGCTTCTAGTAAAAACCACCCTGAAGACATACATTGCATAATTTCAAATGCATTAGTCATACATATGTATACAAACACATACATGCATTTGTAAGTGCATGGACACACACACACCTACACACACATAAAGTGCATAACCTGTACAAAATTACAAACAATAATGCATAGATTAATGTTACATAAGGTCATATAACGATCAATAGATACTGTGCATGAAAGGCAATATATGTGACAATATATAGAATGGAATTAATTAAAAGGAAAGTAGAGTGTAACATTATAGGAACTGGTTTAGAGATATTTTAAAGGTATTAAATGATGAGTGACTATGAAGTGAAGTCGTAAGCTTATTCCATACGATGGGACCTTTGTACCTAATTTAAAATTGGGCAAGACTAGTTCTGTAAAACTGTTTATGTAGAAGATCAACAGATCTGGAACCATAAGAATGGATTTCAGAATTGACATAGAAAAAAAAATGAATTATTATAAAATTTGAAAACGTGTCTCGAATTTATTAATATCAAATATAGTGAGAATCTCCACAGTATAGAATTAAGGGGCAGTGTGCGAGTTCCAAGCAGAATTTGTAATCATTCTGACAAATCTATTTTGCAATAGAAAAATGGTATTAAGTGCTGGCCCAAATTATATTACCATAAGACACAACAGGATAGATCATAGAGTAATACAAATCCAGTAAAATGTTCTTTGACAAGACCTGCCTTACTCTCTTTATTATACCAATATTGTTTGCAACTTTGTTAGAAACATAAGACAGGTGTCTTTTCCAGTTTAGTTGATTATCAATTATTATGCCTAAAAACTAAGAAATATGTTCAAGAGCATTATTATTTATAAAAACAGGGGTGTGGATATGAGAAAAAAATTACTTTGTTTCTAGGTTTGAAAATTATATCGGCACTTTTTTTTTTTAACATTAAGGAATAATATGTTACTTTTGAGCCAGTTATCAACTTTGTCTAAAACAGCATTCATTGCGTGAAATTAACATTTATTAATTTTTATCAGGAAGAAAAATATTAGTATTATCAGCAAATAAAATAAAGAACACTTTCTCAGATACTAAGTGAAAATCATTAATATACATAAGGAATAACAGAGGACTCAGTATGGAACCTTGTGGCACACCACACTGTATATCACTATATTTTGAATTGGTTCCATTCCAAGTAACAAATAGTTTCTTATTGGACAAGTAACTTCTGAACCATTAGAGTGCATTACCATTTACCCCATGAACTTGTAATTTATCAAGTGATATATCATGATCCACAGAGTCAAAAGCTGTAGACAAATCAATAAAAACACTGATAGTGAAATCTTTGTTGTCTAAAGCTGTAGATATCCTGTCCATTAACTGTATCAGAGCCATAGAAGTGGACTCATTTTCACAAAATCCATATTGATAATCACATAATAACTTATAATTTAAGTAATCTGCTACAAACAGTACTTTAGATAAACATGGTAATATGGAAATTAGCCTTTAATTTGAATGTAAGGATGGATCATCCATTTTGAATAACGGGAAAACTTCAGTCCACTTTAGTTGATCTGGCACGATACCCGTTTGGAGGGAGCAATTGAAGATAGGACACAATGGTTGCAATACAAAAGGGAGGCTTAATTTTCCGGTAATCATGACCAGCACCTGGTAACCTCAAGTTTGAAACAATATCTCATTTTTTTTGCTCACTTACTGGAGAAAAAGTCAATGCAGGTCGATGAGAGAAATGATCTTTATCAGAACCAATCGCAGCCAGTGCAGAAGCAATATTAACAAAATAGCTGTTAAATTTGTTAGCAATTTTAATTGGATCCTCTATCATTAATATTAAATCCATCATTAAATGATTTTCTAGAGGAGAGTTTGTTGTTAATTTCATTAATGATAATTTTTTTGATGCATTAAATTTATGCCGGCAATATTGACATTTAGATATTCTTAATAAATGATTAAGTTTATTTTTGAATTTGGTATATTTATTTAACTTTAAAAGGTGAGGGGTTAGAAAGACAGTCTCTATAAAGTTTGTGTTTCTTAGAAATAGATTTCTTCGACCCTTTGGTCAGTCAAGATTTATGTACTTCCTTCATATGGAGGGTTAATTGAGAACATAATACATATAGCACTGAATAAATTGTAAGCCTGTGGGGCATAATTAGTTGTCAAAACTCAATCCCATGTGAACCCAGAAAGTTGGTCATTGAACCTTTTCACATGAGATGTTTTGACATTTTTTGAAGAAGTATTTTTAACAGTCTGTTTAATTAAGTTAGAATGAAAATTTTTAAAAAATAGAAAGATGATCCGATTTTTTAGGACAGAGTATCCCGGAAATGCCAGATTTACAGGAATAGTTCGTAATAATGTTATATATTAATGATTTGCGAGATGATGTAATTCTAGTGGGTTGTAATATAAGTGGATAAAAGGCATTTTCATATAGTCTATCTGCAAATTTCTCTGAATTCGGTTGCAATAAATCAATGTTAAAATCATCAAGTATAAAACAAGATTTACACTCTTTGTAAATGATGTTCAACTTCATCAAGATTAACAATAAAGGTGTTAACATTATTGCTTGGTGGTAGATATACACAACGAATGACAGCATGACCTGGGGAAAAGGGTGCATCAAGTAGTTGCACCAATTTCAAACTAAACCAGTGCAGTGAAATGTGCAATACATAAATTAAAAAAGCAATGTATGCTGGAATAAAAATGTAATGTTTTAATAACATAAATGTAATGTTTTAATAACATAAATTGAGCACTGTGGTTCTTTCATCTCCTCTTGTCAAAATGAATGGTCATTTATTTGGTCTGCAGTAGAATTACCAGAGTTTGTATATTTATTTATATTGTAAGATTCTTGATGGGAAATCAAATACATGCATGTATGCATGTACTGAAGATATCACATTGTAGTCAGGGTCTGCCTCACAGCCCCACACTTTCATTACAATCTTTTTTTGTTTTGTTTTAAATCACTAAAGCGCCGGTTTTATGGAATTACATGACATGGACATGCAAGAGCAAGCAGTCTGTTTAGACAGAAGGAGTTGGTAGCTCTGTTTAGACAGAAGGAGTTGGTAGCTCTGTTTAGACAGAAGGAGTTGGTAGCTCTGTTTAGACAGAAGGAGTTGGTAGCTCTGTTTAGACAGAAGGAGTTGGTAGCTCTGTTTAGACAGAAGGAGTTGGTCGCTCAGAAAGGATTTCTCACTGAGAATGACATGGCTTCTAAAGCAATATCAATTTGTCATCGACTCACACACAGCAAAAATGGTGGTCTACATTTAACAGTCTAGGTTGTTAAGGGTACACCAGTAGTGTTAGATTTACACCGGGAGTTTTGCTGTGCAGAAGACAGTCCAGTAGATATCAATTTCAAATCTCTTCCCTCAGTGCCAATCTTGAAGAGCTACACTGTATACAATAAGTTGTATGTTGTAACTATGAACATGTATAATACATACTTTTGGAACTTTTTAAAATAAAAATTAAGCTGTGTTTTTTTTGGTGTAAAAATGCTTAAATGTACCATATATCATTTAGGTGACAGCTGGTTGAACAGCCACCAGAGACAGACCATCTTCAACTGCAGACAGATGGTCATTAGTGCAGGCCATGCCAATTCAGTGGCCAGAAGAGGAGTGTGGTCACAGAAATCTCAACCGTAAATCACCACTATGTTTGGATGTAACATTTCTCCTTCACTTTGACTTAAATGCCAGCGTTGGGAACACCGAAATCTGGATTTAACAGTTACGGAAAATGAAGGAATGCTGATTGAATTGAGGCTGTTCACAGTGTTCTGGTCTCTTGAATCACAAATACAGTAAGTTTTTTGGTTTTAGAAACAGTCTCTAGGAAGATAGTCGTCTGTGAAAAGATTACTTCTGTGTGTCGTGTTTTTCCAGGGGAGTGGCTTCTGGGGCCATAAATCTGCATAATCTGCTTATTTTAAAATAATTCATTATTTATGTCAGTAGTTATGTCTACAGAAAATTACAAGATTGCAGATATTCTACTGAAGTGGTTTCTTTGAAAAATATAATCAAGGATTAAGTACTCAATTTTTAAAAAAAAAGAACTGACTAGAATTGAGATGTATGTTGGCTGACCATACCTATGAGAGATCTCAGCCAAACTTATCAGCCTCATAAAAGCAAGCTAAGGTAATGTAAAGCAGACATGCTTCCTGATTGGTTACAAAGTAGGTACACCGTAACGGTGCTGCCTTTCCATTGGTTCACGGGGTAACATCAGGACAGTGTATACCTTGTGGGCATGATCCTTCTGCCAATAGTCAGCCTCTTCATCAAGAGCCTGCTGTAACTTAATCAGAGATCCCGTCAAGCTGCTTACCGCCAGCTTCATAAGTAACATTTCCAGTGGCTTCCTGTGACACTTTTGTCAAACTTTCCCCCAATTTCTTTTTCTTGTCGACTTGAATCACCTGCGAATGCCTGGCTTGTCCTTGGGAGGTCCAAAAGCTGCAGGAACCTGAGGAATCGTGGCCAGGCTAAACCTGTGCGACCCCTGGCAGGACAAGACCAGGCCCGAATCTACAACTGTGGCTTATCCAGTGCTGGTGGAGAGAACCCTTGCTGTCTGAGCCATTTGGGTGTCCCCCCTGGGTGCCTGTATAAAATGTCATAAACATACACGGGCCTGCTTAAAGCTTCAGCTATAGAAGTGGGCTCCAGTGGTACATCCCTATAGTATTACGTTAGGGAAGTGCACAAGTGCTCTACAGCATGGAGCATCACCTAATTTGCCTCAGTAACTATTCAGCTGTATAAATGGCAAATGTGTGTCAGACATGGGCATCGGCTAAACAAATGAATAATGTAAATTAATTGAGTGAAGCTAGCAGAGGGAATTTAATATTATTTTTTTCCCCCAATGAATATTTCATGCAAAATAATATTTTCATCAGACCAAAACAAATGACGAGGCAACCTCGTTGTTACACAGAAGATAATGTGAAAATGAGAGCAGGCAATTAAAGACTTATCACAGCCACCAGTAAACATCACTTTTGAGCATTTCATACACCGGGATCCTCTTTGTGGCAGTTCAACAAATGCCTACATTTAATGAATTCACAAATTAGTTATTCATTTTATTCAAGGGTATTCAAATTATTAATGACAACTGATAATATTGAATAAAATGTTTGTGCAGTTACAAAAAAATTACATTGACGCTCATGTGTTAAAATGTAATCCAGAGAATTTGCATTTGCTGAAGCTGGATGGAGCAGGGTTTGTATACTCAGTCAGTCAATCTCGACTGGATTAAGGCCTTAATCTCACAAACAGAGAATACTGGTTCCTGTTAAAAGAGGATTTTCACTGCAACTCTTTAACACTTTATGGACCAGTATGTTACACTACTGTGGCATGTTGAAACAGTGGCATGTTACAATCCTGATCCTTCTTCCACACACACATATTTGGAATGCTCAGGGTCAATACTCTACTCTCATATTTTAGACACTCTTATACATAACGGATGACTGCCATCCAGTCTTGTCCCTACCGATTCATCCTCTCTGTTCTTTTTTTACCCCATCATCAACCACTGTCAACTAGTCTCTTTTCTCATTTCCCTCTTCACAAACCTGTTCTACACAAACCTTTTCTTCCTGTATCTTCCCCTCATCCCTTTTGCATGACAGTAAGAAAAGATCTGCTGTAAAACTGTTTTTTTTTTTAATTCAGGCCCAAGCTCATTTCTATTTTAGCATACTTGTTTTTGAAACTGCAAGAGCTCAAATTTCTGCAGTGGATGATTTTAAACACATATATATATTTTTAGAATCCACCTTCATTTTAAGCATCTTTTTATTCCACCGAAAGACTCGCAGCCAGCCGCTGCTTTTTTTAAACTCTGCAGCGTAGCAACCAACATATCCCGATACTGCGGGCGCACGGCAGGGACTTGATACTACAGAACCGCTAGTGTGCGTTACGGTGAGGTTTCCCCAGTGGATGAAAACCCTCTCTGATATATGCTACAGCCAATCATAAACTAATCCAGAGCAACTGGCTTTTAACCACGGAACATATTTCAGCTGCTAGATATTAGATGACCTACCCTGATATTTGATCAGACATTCAAACCGGTTCTCTGTTATAGAAATGCACACACTCACCATATCATGTAACACAATACTGAGATGATACAAACATAAAACCAATGTTAGAAAATATTGTGATATTTATTAAAAATGCAGCAGAAAAATTTTATACAGGTATACAGCCAGAAATATCATCTATCACTTAAGGCAAAAACTGCAAACAAAATGAGACAAACGATACAATTTAATATCCTACGTTGGAACCCTGCGTGCCTTGACAGCTGAAGGATCAAAGGCCAGGATGTGTAACCCTTGTTTAAATTTACAAAGGTAATATTTTAATCATCTGTGAGGATTTCATCTTTTTTTACTTAGTCATTTCCTTTAAAAAAAAAAAAAATCAAATTATGCATACTTACAGAAAACAAAAATAAAAATAAAAAGATTGGGTTAATGGTTATTTTTAGTATTATTATGATTATTATTACCACCATCATCATCATCATCGTTGTTATGACTATTATTTAATCTCATTCACTTGCTTTTTAACCCAAAGTATCACAGGCCAGGAACAACACCTTACATATTGCTAGCAAATGACAATTTGAAATATCTAACAAATATTTCTTTACAAACGTATCCAACTAATGTTAATCAAAGTGTCAATGCCCACTGCCCTGTTCTAAATTATGCAATGCTGGTCACTTTTGAAGCTGAGGCAGTGTGTAGGTTGCAAAAATAAAACATAAATAATCAAAAATGTCTATAATAAAAGCATACTAAGCAGCGAAGTATGGAGAAGCATGAAAACAAGTCTGTATAAATAGGGTAGATTGATGATCACACGCACACATCCATACGCACATTATGTATATATAGGGTCTGCTCCTGTATGTGGTGCGCTGTCTTTTCAGCACCTCAGTGACCTGGGAGAGCTGCAGGACCTTGGACAGCGTCAGTACCACTCACAAGCATGGTAGCAGCAGTACCTCGTTGCCAATCAGAAGCCGATGTCACTTGCCTGAATATTGGGCTTGATCAAAGGCAGAGACTTCTCCCCCCACATGTCCACAGTCTGACTTTTGGGGCCTTCCTGTTTCACAGTGGTGACTTGGCTGTTATATTGGCATGTTCTTATTTGATTAATCTTTTCTTTAGCTCGGCTAAAGGACTAAACAAATGGCAGTCGGCCAAGCATTTTCCCTAGTTTCTTTTGTCACACGGACCACCCCAGCTTTCTGCCACTGTGTATATATATATATATATATATATATATACACATACATACATACATACATACATACATACATACATATATACCACTATTCAAATTATCAGTGATCAACCCCCAATTAAAACAGTACAATTTCAATGCAGTTGTAAAGAAATACTCAAACATGCAAGTGTTGGCAGAACTGAACGTCATGATGCACTAAGATAATCTGTAGGATACATGTTTTTAAACAAAGTTTTTTTTTTTTTTTTTTCCATTGAAAACAAGGATGGATTTATTTATTTTTTTCTGTAAAAATTATATGACCAACATATTTACACACAACTGAAAGCACAAGCCTCGTAAAAGTCATTTCAACTCAAAACAACAATAAAAGCTTTTTTGTTTGTTCTGTTTTAGTATGTTTTACTCACAACTATTTACATTGTTTTCCGTTTTTACAAAGTTTCATAAATACAATTCAGGCTGGGAAAAAACTGACTTTGCTTTGATCTCCACCATTTCAACTGCATAGTCCCTTAAATTCAATTTGTCTGTCTCTCATTTAGAAAAGCTTTTCCCGTACAACAGAATCCTTGTTGGTTGTTCTTGGCATACAACGTATGGCACATACAAAGCTTTTTGTTACCTTATCACTTGCTACACAGAAATATACTTTATGCTTTTGTCTTCTATACTGTACCAGTGTATTGGAAGTGGAAAAAATGTTCAGTCTGTTTTTTCGTAGAACTTAATTTGATCCTCCCAGATATCTGAATGCAGTATTACTATAGAGACATTCACTTCGCACATTTCACAGTTAAGTTGAGTTCAACTCCAATATATATTTCAAGAAGCCTCAGTAACAAAATAGTATCTTCTGTGATCAGTCTCAGTTGGGGGAAAGTTAACTCAATATATATTTTCTTTATGGTTTTGATTTTTTATTTTTTTTATTTTCCTAAACAGAGTTGTGATTGAAATCCCCCTCCGCCTAACTACCCCCACCCCAGCAAGCCCCTCACCCTGCTCCTGCCCTTCCCGGGGAGGGTGGCTGATTGTGTTGGGGGGGCCGAGCTATACCCGTGTTGTGGAGTGTCCGTGGGGGAGATTAGTACTGTTCTGGGTGCTGCTGAAGGTGTTGAAGGTATGCATAGGCTGCAGGGAGGCCAGTGAGTTGGGGATCATGGTGATGGTGTTGGGGGTCATGAGAGGGATGTCGTCGGGGGAGCGGCGGAGAGTGAGGGTGTAGTCGGGTGGACAGGTGAGTCGGAGGGTGTCGTGCGCCTGCATCGACTCGCACTCGTGGTCGTGCTCCAGTTGCTTCATCTGCAGGGACATGATCTCCTCGTTCTGGATGTGGGCGATGTCGTTAGTGTTGGCGTTCCTCTGCGGACTGGGCCGCCGGTTGGACTCGTGCCGGCGCTTGTCCTTCTTGTAGTAGAGGGCGGCGAAGGCCAGGATGTTGAGGAAGAGGAGGGAGGCCCCCACGGCGATGGTGACGCTCAGCTCGGTGGAGTAGTCCCGCTTGTTCTCGATGATCACCGCTGTCTCGTCGGGGTCCCCGGTCTTGTGCTGGTCGGTCACCTGCTTGGTGTTGCCGGGCGGGACGATGGGATGCCGGGTGGTGGAGGGCCAGTTCTTCCCCGGGAAACGCTTGGTGTAAGGGAAGGGTGTGGTGTCTTGCGGAGGGATCTTGGTCGTCGTGGATACGTACTGGAAGAGTTCATTTATGTTGTGCAGGTGTGGGACCAGCTCCAGCCAGAAAGCCACCTTGGTGGCCCGGTAGTGGTCCCTGACCCTGGGCTTCAGGCCGATGTGCAGGTACAGCTGGTCCTTGGGGTTGTACTTGGACCAGGCCACCTCCTCAAAGCGGTTCGGTTTCGTATGGATGAATTTGGTGTCTTGGGGAACTGGCTGGTTTGGATCCCTAAAATGAAGAAGAAAAACAGACACAACTTGTTATATATACATATTATACCATTCCAATGATCAAATTAATGCTCATTTCACCTCGATTGGGTCACAAGCAGCACACGTGCAAGGCAAACAATGGTAACCTCTGAATTTATATTTTTCTAGTTGTTCTTAAATATTTTTTTTCATTCTTATATTTGACTCTGCTGAAAGTTAACCACAGTTGGTTTCAAATGCATAAATGTTTGTTTGGGGGAACATGATTTGGAACGAAACACCAGTATTAAAGGCCTCCTGATGAGACACTGTTAAACGTACAGTAGAGTGGAATTACTGGGCCAACATTGATTAGAATACATTACCGCACAACACATTGAGCGACAGATCTTCACTAGCTTTGTACTTAATGCACACTATCTGTTGTAAATAATCATGCCAGATAGTCATGTCAGTCATATTGGGGATATTACAGCACATAAGTCATTTCCAAGAAATGGCATTTCATCTATAGCAGCGTATACCCTAGTTCACTTTTTAATGTGGTCGTTTGTTAATTCACGTGTTGAGTTTTCACTGTTATGTGTGGTCATTTGTTAATTGAATTCTGGCGTGATATAGTTTCCATAGTCATCTGTTTATGCAGTACGTATTCCCACACAGAGACACAATCAAATGCAAGCCACTAGATATTTAAAGACTGTACATTAATCTAATAATCCTCTGGAAATGCACGACAACATGGAAGCCTTCCTCCGCTTAGGGTCCGTGTATGAATACAAGGTTTTATCAGGTACAATACACTGTACAGAAAACTGGAATTCAATCAACAGAACTTATTTTAATGCAAATTATCTTTCAAGATTCTAAAAGCTACAGAAACAAAAGGCAAGAATATGAAGACAGGGCTAATCAACGTGACATCAGCGCATAATCAGCTCAAATATTGCACAGAAAGGCCTTCTGAATTGATTAATGTCATGTATACTCTGCAAATAACACCACATTTTTTCCCCAATCTCAATTTTATGCATTTTTATTCTTTTTTTTTATTTTTTAAGATCACGTATTGAAAATGCATTTGGCTGCGCCACATTTTAGAGAGCTGCAGAGCAGCCCCGTTGCATGCTGAATGTAACTGCACCAGAACTGCACCATAACTGCACGTACGGCTCATTCTCCGTCATTACGTGGTCCCAATCATCACAGCGGCCCTTACAGCAGAGCAGGAGATTACACGGTTACCCCACCCCACCTCACCTCACCCCACCTCACCTAAAATGGTTGTTGATTATTATTATTTTGTGTTTAAGGGAGAGGGGGCAGGGCACCCTGCTTTCAGATTTTTTACTTATTTATTTAGATTTTTTTATTTTTTATTTTTTTATTTCGAAAAGTAGAAAGCTGAGAGGGTAACAGGAATGACGGGTGCCGTGGCAGGAATTTGCGTATGGCCTACGGACTGCACCAGTGCAGTGAAAACAAAAACCAGAAAACCCTATGGATCATGGCTGGCAATTCCTGACTTTGTGGTTAGTGAACTGGCCTGAAATGTTTTGTGTTCAAACCTCATAGCGGGTGTTGCCATTTTACCCTGGAGTACTGGAAAAGGAAGCCTAGCAAGCATGTTAACATTCAATAAAACATGCCATTCACTTTAAACATGGTCTAAACTGTTGGTCTAAAAATGGTCTACTGTTGTCATAGAGCTTAATGATACATTTTGTATTTAAACCCATGTGGATAAATGTAACCAGACATATGAGCACATCTATGTTGTAGGTGACAGAATTTGTGCTCAAACAAAGTAAAATTTATATACTGCCTCAAAAAAAAAACAGCCATTTAAAAAGGACGTGCAACAAAAAATGTATTTCAGGAAAAAAATAATCAGATTTTTTAAACGTACTTCAGATAAAAAGTTACTGATATTTTGGCCATAGCCATTGCTATGATGCAGTCTATGTGTGAAATGTACAGTACAAGTCTTCAGATTATTTGTATATGATTTGCAACTGTAGCCACTTTTAATTAATTTTAATTTTAAGCAAGAATTTTAAGCAAAATAACTAAAACTGCTATGAGAGAGATCTATAAATAATAATATTATACATTATATTATGTTATATAATTCATATTATTCTTATCAGGATATATAAAATCATTGCTCATTCAGATGATAAGTCAAGTACTGGGATAACTAATGTGATAACATGCATAAATAACTGCTTCATACCACTTACTATGTATGTGGACAGTGCAATCACACACATAAGACCAAATTAATTATCCAGAAAGCTAATGCCGACCACTGCTGTTGTGTTTACTCAAATGAATGACTTGAGTAAACGCATGTACTGTAGGTAATTTTAATCTTCATAACTTTTCAGTGGCTTCTGTTCTGGAAAAGTAAATCCCAACAAACTCATTTTGCTAAGATAAATGCACATTTTATATATAAAAACACCATGAACTGAAACTTTTTCCACAGTTTTGATGTTACCCAACAGCTAAATCATGTTTCTTTGAATACGTAAAAACTCACTGAACCATTTGTTTCGTGAAAAAACGACAAATTACAATTTTATCACATTGTAGTATCATGGTATATATATTTTTTGGTTCTCATGCAGATCTACGGACATGTTCTGTGAGCAATAGGGCCAAACCCCATGCGAGCCAGGATATCTGGATATTTGAATAGACGTATCAAAGGGACATGACATGTTGGTCCTGTATGCAGGCTTTGAAGCCCCTATGAATAACATATTGGCAAAAAAAAGCTTTCAACATGTTTAGCATACAGTATTTTTACACAAAATGGCTGCTAAAGCATACGGTATGACAATTCTGAAGGTTATATGAGTGGCAGGTCGAGCAATCATCATGCAAATACATTTTTCTTTCATACGCTATACTTTTGAGGGACACAATATGGGATGCTGAAAGTCAGAGATAAGAAGAAATGGCATTCATGCATAAATGCTTACGCTCACCATATGCACTGTGTGTGCCCGAGCATATGAGCACACATATTTAAATATTATATTCAGAGGGCTGTCCCCTTATGGTCCAACTGCCAAGAGCGACAGACACAGCGTGAGTCACAGGCCGGGAGAAATGGATCTTTGCCAAATGCAATATGGCAGCCAAAGCACATGATCCATATGGAAACTGAATATGCAAACATTTTTGAAATACAATATCAAGACCGGGAAAGAAGAAGAACAAAAAAACAAACAAACAAACAAACAAAATTGGAAAAGACTGCATCTCAATACACGTGCTAATACACAAATTACTGCCACATCACATATTGCAGTCTCTGTGTGTGTGTGTGTGTGTGTGTGTGTGTGTGTGTGTGTGTGTGTGTGAGAGTGAGAGAGTATGGGTACACAGATACATTTATTTTTGATATGTTGCTGTGGAATATATTTACCAGAATATCTTTTAAAAAATTTAATATATATAATATATTTGAGGAATTCTATTTCCATAATGGGATCCATGTGGTTTTTCTATCGAACAATGATCAAACGAACGTGACATTGTCGGTGCTTTTGCTTTTCAGATTTAAAGGATACCTGCGTGGAAGAAATGGCTAAAATTTCACATGCATATATTCTCAACATGCAAAATAGTCACTATAGCATGGGCCACACGATGTGTAAGTCATGTGATCAGCCTGTGTGATAAAATATCAGAGCTCTGGTGTGGTTCATTTCCGAGAAAAAAAAAACTTAATGTAAAAATAATGCTTAACCACTAACAACATCTTAATTTTATTTTTCCTTTGACCACATGTCATCTGTAGCTCCGCACCACTGGCCTCAAATAAGGCACTGCCTCTCTCAGACAGTACAAAGGTACCAGCACTGGCTTATAGTACAGCACTGCCTTATAGTACCAGCACTGTCTTATAGTACCAGCACTGCCTTATAGTACCAGCACTGCCTTATAGTACCAGCACTGCCTTACAGTACCAGCACTGCCTTACAGTACCAGCACTGCCTTACAGTACCAGCACTGCCTTATAGTACCAGCACTGCCTTATAGTACCAGCACTGCCTTACAGTACCAGCACTGTCTTATAGTACCAGCACTGTCTTATAGTACCAGCACTGTCTTATAGTACCAGCACTGCCTTATAGTACCAGCACGATCATGTTTTTCCAGATAAGTCAGACTCTTCAGACTCAATCAGCTGGTATTCCTTTTCATCTCCACAGCTAAAGAAAACACTAAGGCACGGAATTCAGGTAAAATCCGGCAAACCATGTGCAGAAATCGCAGTATTTAAAAGCCACATTAGGCAAGTTTGAACATATACAAGGCAAAAAGACTCCCCCCCTATCTCTCTCCTAAGCCCCTCCCACCAAATGATGCTCCAGTGCACACGCGTGGAGACAGGCAGACAGGGAGGGGTTTATTCTACAGGGAGGATCATTTACTTATAGATAGTTGCCCTGATTGGTAGCTACATAGCTAGCCCTGATTGGTTGGTTTTTGTAAGACCGGGTGAGATTTTTTGACAGCCTAATACAGAACCCAGGACACTCACAGAAACCGGATGTTTTCCCAGAACACTTGCTTTATTGATAGCTGCAAGAATATAATGAGTAAATTTAATAATTTAGCCAAAATCATATTGAGAAAAACTTGCCTACTGCACTTTTAAAACCCATTCTCCCTGTAGTCTGCTGTAAGCCCCCCAGCAGCTATAACCCACTGTAACTGCTGCTGTTCCCTTATGTCAGTTTGGTGTGAGCCAAACTATGTTAATGTACAGCTATCATACCCATGTAATGAAGTGCTCTCTGTGTAGGGGCCTGCAAGCTCTCTTTTCTCCTTAGCCCCCCACTTCCACCCTCCCTCCCTCCCTCGCTCGCTTGCTCCCGCTCCTAATGCACATCCACTTTAACATCTGCTTCAGGAAGGATGAACTGGAGCACGGGCACAGAGGCCCGTTATACTCCGAATCTCTGCTTTGCTTTATCGCTTCAGCTCTTAATGAATGATGATATTTCCACGAATGTTCACCTTTTTCAGCTTAGCCTCCTATCTTTAGTAGTTCAATTTTCTACAAACAGAAACAGAGTAGGTACAGTATTTGCATGCAAAAACAGTTCTGATCTAAATGCTAAATTGATCTTTGGTTGGTACTTCAAGACTTTTGTGGTATGACCCTGGGGAGTTGGCCAGCTAATCTTCATAAACAACTTTATGTACCTTAGGCGTTCATCCAACGGGACATCATGCACAATCAGTGGCTGCTCCCAAGTTTCTAAGATGTCGGAACAGTGCAATGGCAGTCTGTGACCTTGAAACCCCCCCAATGACAGCAGAGAGGCGAAGAGCGAAGCTTAGCCCATGTTCAGAAACATGTCACCTGACCTCCTGCAGTGTGGAACTGTATTCCTCTAATGAGGTGTCGGGAGGTAGGCAGCTGGGTATAAAGTGAACCCTTATCGTTGATTTCCCTGGCCGGCCCGACTGTGCAGACCGAGGGTACTTGTGATAGGCAGGGTTCCCACACTTACCCATGCCACAATTTCAAGAACTTTTCAAGTACTTTCAAGATCCCTCAAATTTAACAAAGCATAAATATTATACAGGCAATATCAGGAGTGTTGCTGACCATCAATAAAGCAACGTCAAAATAGTCTCAATACCCTGGAACATAACCATTTTTAGTAGAATATGAAAACTTATTTACATAAAATGGCTTTTCAGTCAAAATCTCTCAACAAAAGAGAAAAAATATCAAGAACATACAGGTATATTATATATATTTTTTAATGAAGTGGCCATATATTCATCAAGATTTCCCCATCAATAATTTCCACCCTGCTTGATTCTGTGATTACAGCACTGCAATCTAACATGCAGCACAATTTATATAGTAAATATTTGGACTAATGGGAGGACGTATTGGAATACGGCCAGTCTGTCCCAGCAGACCTGCAGCAAGAAGGGTATTCCACGCACAGCGAAGCATGAAATACTGTGCACGGATCTTCAGCTGCTATGACAGCAGCAAAATAAATAAATAAAAAAGGCTATCTACCCAACATGTTACAGGCCTACTTGTATCTGTCAAGCGCTGGGTGATTATAGTCAAGATTTAGACTCACTCACTGCTTCGCTGAGGACTGCATGCTATCAGTGTGTACTTACAGTGTGTACTTATGTGCATGGTCATAATTATACCATAATGCACACCCACCACAAGCAGTCACTTTCAGTGCAGCGATGGAGTGTTATGTTTGCGAAGATATTCACCACCTCCAGTTGTGCAACTCAGCTGGTGGATTGCAGAGTAAGAATAAGCCCACATTTTCTTAACATGAACATGTATGCACTATTAATCAGCAACTTCCACAATAACACTCTGAAACATATAATGGAAGCCAGTTACTGTATGTTCTGAGCGTTACCATAATTAAATGCAACAGACCTTTCACCTTTTGTAAAGAGGTTACTGCGCGCCCCTAGGTTTGGTTTTGGTTGTTGTTAAAATCTAAATTGCACCTGTCAATATCTCAGCCGTTTTAGCACCAATTACCAAGCCACTTGGCAGATCAACTCATCTCATCAATATCTCGACATAAAACAAATATGGGAAAGATTGGTTAAGCCGTTTTCATACAATTAAGTACATAAAAAATGCATTTAGATTAAGACTTTTTTTTCCAATGACCTAGCTCAAATTCTACAACTCTAATCGTTAAAGTTGTCACAGCGATATGTCAGGCGTGACATGGACTAATTCTTTTGATGGGTGATATTTCTGTTTATTGTACAGTTTTTAAATAAACCTTTATAATTCTACGATACCGGAAATTAAATGTCCATTGACTTAACATTGGGGCATAAATTTGCTAGGAACCGAAGGCTAATTGAAAGCTGACGTTAACTGTTACTTATTTTTAAACTAAAAGTCCAAAGCGAGTTTTGAATTTTCCGTATGGTTTAACATTTTTATGAATCACAAGACGTGTGGGCAAATCAACTCGAGAAAGCAAGGTGTGTTATAATGTTATTTTGCCAGGTCAGTGATCACAGCAGTTCCACATAACTCTGACAGAACGGCAACAACAACTGCAAGGTTTTATTGCTTCTGAAGAAGTGTGGAATCACTTCACTCTTGGGCCAGGACTTTTTCTAAGTTCACTTAATATACAGTATAATTTCAGTTTAATTGTATGTTTTAGATTAGCCGAGACAGTTTTTATGTGCAATGAAGGCTATTTTAGATATTTATTTAAGTTTATGAAGACCTGTCTGTTTGAAATGGCTGGTATTGGTGCATTTGGGATTCATGGTCTAAAGCAAGAACATGCACCAATACCTTGTACAGTGACGTTATGTCTTCAGAGGTTACGTGAGTATATTACACAGTGTTATCCTTTAAAAAAGGGTTCAATCTTATTTTCGGTTGGAACTATTTTATGTGAGAAGGAAAGATATACTGGCCAGAAAATAAATGAAAATAAAATAATAATAATTATTAAAAAAGCTAACTTTTGCAATTATGTCTATCAAAGATGAAGACAAATGTTGTCTGGCCAGAGGTAGCAAGCACTTTACAATTGTTTTTAATATTTGCATAAATAAGCACATGCATAAACATTCAGTTTAAGATCACTGACATGCAGTTCAAAGCAAAGGTGACTATACTGAAGTTACTGCAAATCATGTTTAACAGAATAACAGATGGTAATAAGTTAAATTAATTCAGTTTAATCCATTTGCAATTTTTATGTTTTCTGATTTTGAACATGGGCCATGGGTTCATTCTAATCGCTTATCTTCCCTCCCTGCATCCTTTCCCCGCTCCTTAGCTCCACCCAATAAAGGACACGAGGAAAGGGTGCAAGAATAAAGGACAGAGGAATCGAGGCAACATGCATTAGACAAATGGAACGTCCTTGCTCAGTCAAGCGTCTGCATCACATTATGCTCACTTACTATAATAATTTTTAGCCTCTTTTTTATGAGTAAACTTGGCTTTTGTTAGTCATAAAGAATGACTGTGATTATGGATTAAAACACATTATGATAAATGGTAAGGAACAGTAAAATTGGATTTGTGTATGGGGTGTACCCACCACGTGGCAGATCTGGAGAGGTGGATAATTCAGAGAAAAGGCTTCCGTAAAGGCCACTACTCGTTTCCTCACTGAAGCCTCCTCTGACAGCCTCCTCTGTCATTGCCCTTCCATGGAGCATTTAGCGGTTTGGAATGTCCTTAAAGATGGCCGACCTCAATCGATTTCCGGGTCAGGCGAGGATCGAGGAGATGAGGATGGATAAAATAAGCGATTGGAATGAACCCCATGTATTTATCACGTAGCCCTCTGAACTGTAACAGTGTAAATGGTCAACCTGGTGGGGCTAGCAAGGGCAGATACTTTCACTTGTTCATCCAACAAGTACTTGGCATGAGGATACTTCTCATCATGAATTTATTTCTCTTTTCACTGAGCTAAAGCTGATCATAAGTTTTCCCTCCGTTGAGTTACTGCACTGAGGTTATTATACTCGAGGAAGCTCAACTTGTCAAAAAAGTGAGAGTTTTAGGGGATTTTTTTTTTTTACCTCCTGTGGACAACACTAAAAGGCAGCAAAATCATTCCCACCGGAACAGCTGTCACAGAGAGCTGCCTTTCACAAACCAGCCAGAAGGTGCATCGAATCTGCCGTAAACACCCAGTCCTCATCAAAAACAACGTGTTTAACTCTGTTTGAAGGACTGTGCAAGCTTACCTTTTCATCTGAGGAAACGAATTTGCCTCGCGGGAATATTTTCTACTGCTTTTTGTATTTCCTGCATTAGGACATTCTCCGACATTGAGAAGGATATCAGTAGACTGGCAAGGTTATTGACCTCCTTTCCATTCATTTGAGGCAACAACAAAAAAAGATGCCAGCACTTGTGTAGTTTGATTTATTGCTACTCTGATTATGAACTGACTTTGCCCCTCTTGCTTTTGAACGAGATAATTCTGTGCTTCCTTGCTAATTTGGGCCGACAACATAATCCTTTACACTTTGTCCATGTTTGATAGGGTTTATAATGAGGCTTTGCAGTCAGTGAAAGTGTGCTTTGTGTTGTATTCTGTCTGCCAATGTACTGATGTCTATTCATTGCCTGTCTTATCAGTTAGGATTGTCCATTTAGAGAAAGGTTACATGGGCCTAACCCTGCCTTATTTCCCAATATGCTTTAGAAGATAACACGCTACTTTCAACAGCTCGGAATGAGCTGTATTCTCAAGGCAGTCAAGTTCGTGTTTTACACAATATTTGTTGGATAATAGTTTCATAGGGTCATTAGAGTGATTCTGGAGAGTGACCACCAGACACAAAATAGAGGTATAGTCCTGAATGGGTTATCTACTTTGCCTTTCTTAAAGATGCAGTAGGCAATATTTTTTCGATATCATTTTGGTGAAATTACTAAATTTGCTCATTACATTCCAGCAGCCATCAATAAATCAACCAATCAGGGCAACTATCTACAAGCAACAGATCCTCCCCGTAGAATAAACCCCTCCCCTGTCTGCCTGTCTCTGCGCGTGCACTGGAGCTTAATTTAGTGGGAGGGGCTTCGAAGAAAGATAGGAGGGAGGAGTGCAAAAGGGAGTCTTTTTGCCTTGTACATTTTCAAACGTGCCTACTGCAGCTTTAACCCTCTCAAGTTGTTTTAGATTGAAGTAAAGTCTTTATCATGTACACATGCACTTGTGCACCTCACCATCTGTTCAGATCCCAAATCACATTTTGATCTTCTTGATGACATCTACATTATTGTCTGAAGCACAGCTGCAAAATATATTTGTACACGTCACACGTTCAGAGAAAAGGCTTCCGTAAAGGCTATACGCTCGTGTTTCCTCGCTGAAGCCTCCTCCGACAGCCTCCTCTTTCACTGCCCTTCCGTGGAAGAATTTAGCGGTTTGGAATGTCTTTAAAGATGGCCGACCCCAATCGATTTCCGGGACCAACAACATGTCTGAAATGGGTTGTCTGAATGGCTTTTAATTGGGAATGTACAGATGCATACCCCTGAACACCCGCCCCCCCTCAACACCCCACCCACCTCCCCCCCCCCCCTTGTATATGGTAATGCTCCACTAATAACTCAGCCCTTAACTTTGCTTTACAAGATTTTGTTAGATTATTTTTACATGGTGTGAAACTTAACAAGGCAAGCTAATGATGCGTTTGCATTCGCCGGTCTCTTCAATCTTGTCTGAAGGACTTCACAGTGGATATCAGACGAGAGTGTTTGTTTAACATGAGGTGACTTTCAAAAAGCACAGATTGCATGCTCTGAATCTGTTTTAGTTGCTTATCTTTCACGGTGCAACATGGGGTCAAGTCACAAAGAGAGTGGGAAAAAATATCAATTCAGCCTGGAGTTATTTTGCATTCATAAGTGACAGAAGTGATTTGAAATCATTTAAAAAGTTGTGGAAGTGATTGGTAGGACCTTCTCAGCACATATCTTGAAGAAGGCCAGGTGACCGTGAAGTGCTCTGAGAAAGTGAATGCAATCACCAAGGGAACGAGCAGCCAAGCTATAAACTGATAGAGCTGTCAATCAATTCCTTGATGTACTTACACCTTTTGGAGAGGAGCCATTTTTAGGCCTATCGGAAGAGTTTTATTTCACCTTTTAATGGATTTTCATGGCTCTCAGGTTGCAAACATCTGCTCTGATTTATTGTGAACTTCTTAAGTGAGAAAAATATATGCAAATCAACAAACCATTAATTAAGCACTGTGTTTCTCAAAGATGTTGACATTATTCTTATGTGCAGATAACATCTGTAATTGCAAAGTCAACAGGACTTAGTGATGTCAAAAAATAACAAAAACTTCTGCTGTAGGTAGTAATTGATAAACCTCTGCTGTAGGTAGTAATTGATAATGACTTAAGAAACATCGCCACTAGAACGGAGACTGACTCCGTGAAAGGGACGAGAAAAACTAAAAAGAAAACCAGACTCCCTTTGCTCTATCTTGACGCTTGGTCTAAGCCATAGGTGTCAAACTCCCGGGCAACCATAATGCTGATGTGGCCCGGGGTGAAAATGAGTTTGACACCCCTGGTCTAAGCGCACGGTGTAAAGTCCATTCAGGGCGTGTTTTTTGGGCGCTAAGCATGGCGCAATGCACAAATGGGCTGAACCTAGTCTCTTCATTAATTATAGGTGTGTCTTGGGCATATGATGCAATAAACCAATCAAAATGTCATATCCCATTCCCTTTAAAAGCCTGCTTTTCACATTGTAATCTTGATAATTTTGTCATGCTTGTGCGCGCCCCTGTGTGTAACAGACAGGAGGGTGTACGCGCGTTGTGCACATGCCTATGTAGACGCACTTATATGCGCCGTTAAAGTAACATGCAAACAACTGCGACATGACTTTAGACCAGGTTTTTGGTGATTTCAGCGCAAGTGCTTTCTGCTGCCTCAAGATAGCAATACGACAAAAATAATCCTGGCCACTCCTCATCTTAAAACCAACACGCCCAGTTCACTTGTGATGGGCACAAGAATACATGGTATATAAACGACGTGAACGCAAGGCGTTATAATGAACCATGCGCCGGATGTAAGATAGCAAAGACACTTGCGTTTGGGTTAGCGCCGGGTGTAAGTAGTGAGGGCGTTTTTAGGGGGAGACTGGAAAATACAGGGCGAGCGAACTCGTAATCACGAGAAATAAGCAGATCCTCTTTATAAACGAGAAAATGCGATAATACAGTAATAACCCGGAGCGAGCGATAAGGCTTCGGGAGAAACAGCACGTTAACAAATAATAATAAACAGTAAGAACTTCTTGCTCTCTATAACCGAAAGCAATCTAAATAGAGAGGTAACACAGGAAAGACGAACAGAACCGTCTCGGACAAGAGAGACAGAACGTAACAAAGGCAGAGGAAAGAAAAGAGGATGAGATTTCCTAAATAACTCTAAAGACACCCGAGCCAAGTCCCCCGTTGCTTCAACAACTTTGTGTTTCAAGCAAAAAGGTCAGCTAGATCTGTCTGTCTGTCTGTCCTGTCCTGTCCTGTCCTGTCCTGTCCTGTCCTGTCCTGTCCTGTCCTGTACCGTACCGTACTGTACCGGCGTTCCGTGTCAAACATAGACAATATGGAAGCGTAGAACAAAGACGACGTGAGGTTTAAATAAGGAGCGGAAATGCGGCGCAGGTGAACACACTGAGTAGCAGGACAAGCTAAAACACGGGACGGATAACGAAAGCCAAAAGAAAGAGGACGCTACAAGGGCGCTCCACAGAGAAGTGGTCAATTAAAGAAGAGCAGGCTGAGAAACCAAGACAGTTAACACAATCAGGTGTGCATACATTCACTCTATCAAGCAATAGTGTCAGGGTATCTCTGTTAAGGGCTTTTCGATGTGAAAACTAATGAGACTATAACGTTTGAATCACTAGTATAAAATGATGAAATTCACAACACATTTTGAACATGGCCCACCTTCATGCATAATAAGATGCATTTTTAATACCCCAAATTTTACTTAGTTTTCTCCATTTATCATCCCTTTATTACTAATAAGTTGAACCTACCCGGTTTTTGCAAAGTTGGTCCAGTAGGTCATGACGACAGCACTCAGCATGACGTCGTTCTTAGAGAAGTTGCAATTGAAGAGGTCAGTGGGTCCGATCATGGGGATCCCAAAGACGTAGGGAACCTCGTCTCCATGCGCCGAGTCAGCCCAGCTGGGTTTCATGTCACTTTGGCAGTGATGGTAGAAGGCGTAAAAATAAGTCGGCGAGCCGTACTGAGCGTGTAGATCAGCCGTAGCCACGGCTGGCGCCACCCACTGGTGGTCCGTAAAAAGTGCTACCAGCGTCTTCCTGCGGGTCTCGGGGTTCTCCTTGTCGGCCCAGTCTGTGTACATGAATTTAATAGTCTCCCGGAGGGTGTCCTTCCCCTCCGGGTAGCCGTACAGGTGATCAACGAAGTCGGACACGGCAAAATCAAAATCGTTGGCAGACACACCATCCTCGCTGTCCACAATGCCATCCACGAATTTAAATCCCTCCCCTTGGTTGACGCCCAGCATGATGTCATAGTTAAGGAACTCCCCCTGCTCCATCAGGATCTGCGGGTCATCCGGTATTACGTCCCCATCGATGACCGGCCCGAAGGCGATGTGGTACTTTGCAGGAGTGATGTTCTGCTCGATGAGCTCCTTGTAGTTCTTGTTCTGGAGACACTCCACCAGGTCTATGGTGTCCAGCATGTTGCAGCCAACCTTCTCGGCCAGCAGCCGGGTGTATTTGGCCGGCTGGTAGTTAACTGCCCAGCTGGACAGCGCTGTCCCACTTTGGATGATGGCTTTCTGGAAAAGATCTGACAAACAGAATTAGACATTAAAACCATAAATCCTCATATTACATACAGTAACCCCAAACTATGCAAATTGAAACTTCTGGCATTTCTTGTTTTCAGATTAAACTAAGCCATGATTGCATGCATATACAAGCACGCAAACATGACACAAACATCAAATTCCTGCAAACATGACATTGCTCAAAGATACTATGACACTTTAACAGATGGTATATATAGAAGCTGTTATGTTGATATACAAAATATCAGAAACACTTTCACAAAAACGGATTATCGAGTAACTAATAACGAGTAGGCCCACCATTTGCCTTCAAAACAGTTTCAATCCTTCTAGGAATGCTGTCATACAATTTCTGAACTGTGTGTAGTGGGATATTGGCCCATTGTTCAAGGACAGTCCCCACTCTGCGCTCCAGAACTTCCCATAAAGGTTCAATTATGTTAATATCTGGTGATTGTGAGTGCAGGCCATAGAAGGCATTTGACATCATCCTCATGTTTTTGGAACCATTTTTCAATGTTTTTAGCAGTGTGTATGGGGGCGTTATCATGTTGGAATATGGGGACATCATGAGGGGACAGTGTTTGCAGCATAGGGTACACCTAGTCTTGTAAAATGGTTTCATATTGTTTGCCCGTTACACGTCAATGGAGAGCAATCATTGGGCCCAATGAATCCCATGAAATGGCTGCCCATACCATTACAGAACCACCACCATTCTTAACAGTGGGCAACAGACATTGTGGATTGAATGCCTCCTTAGGGTTTCTACAAACATAAACCCGTCCAGATGTATTAAAAAGAGTAAAAAATGACTCATCAGACCTTATCACTCTTCCCCATTGCTCAGGGTTTTGTGTTCCTTACACCATGTTATGTCTTTTTGTGCATTAGCCTTGGATACAAATGGTTTCCGAATGGCGGCCCTGCCATAAATACCAGCTTTGTGAAGCTCACAACGTGCTGTTTTTGTTGAGACTGGTTCAGATATGGATTCAATTCTGTGGTGATTTTTAGAGCTGTAGTTCTGTGGTTATTAGCAACTATCCTACTAAGTGTCTGTCTGTCCCTGTCGGAGAGCTTTGACTTGCGGCTACAGTTCTTTTTTGCTGATGCTGTTTTTTGGTGTTGGGCATACAGTATGTTGTCATAGTTTTTGACAATGTTCTCCTTCCAACCTTAAATAATTTTGCAGTTTTTGTGACTGACGCACCTGCAATTCGGGCACCAACTATTTGGCCCCTTTGGAACACTTAGTATCCTCATCTTGCTTTGGAGACTTACCTCGCAAAGTGCTGCTGGTTAGACCTCTTTTAAGCAGACACACACTGCTAATTAGCATTCAAATGAATAGGAATCACCTGTGTAGGTGCTTTTGTAATTGTGGTTTATATGCTTCAAAGTTAAAGCCATTTTCAGAGGTGTTTCTATACACACTTTACATACACTATACACTAAGTGGCCACTTTATTGGGTACACTTGTTAGTTAACACGAATGGCCTGCTTCTCAATAGCCTGCAAACCATGCGGTTGCAACTCAATATATTAAGCATGCAGACATGGTGAAGAGATTTATTTTTTTGTTCAACCGAAACATTAGAAAGACATGACATCTAAGCAACTTTGACTGTGGTATGATATATACAGACACACACACACACATACACGCACGCAATGTAAACATCCAGTGAAGGGCAGTTTACATTGGAACAATCAGGGGGAAAAGAGGGGTTTGGCATTGGTTCTGAAGACAAAATGTGACCACTGCAAGCCATTCAGGCCCAAAGTAAAACACCTGTCAATCAGACATCTCAAGCCTAACTCTGTTAGCTAAAAGCTCTGTTCTTTTCTATCTTTCAGCAGCACTGCTGATTGAGTCATACCTGAATTAGTCTAATGATTACTGCAATGCAGTTTTTTTACATGTGATGGTAGTCCAGCATTATTATGCCAACTGCTGACACAATGCAGCTGCCGGGCGGTTTAACAGAAAACAAAGAGGAAGTGACATGTTACCCATATCCTGGCTTCCCTCCACTTGGCTGCCAGTCATTGAAAAAGTTTTAAACTTGCATTATTCAATTCTTATAATTATTTGCATGAGAACATTCCAGGTTTGTAATCACCAACCTTAGACTGGCCCCCATGGTTCTTTCTATGGTACAAGAAATTGTCTGAACAAAAGATGGTCTGGAACATTTGTGTTAATTTGGGATTATATTTTCTATTTACATATTTTATTGAAACATAAAATTGGCATCCTTGTTCAAAATGTATTGCTGATCTGAATTTAATATATTGGAAACCTTGGACTCCAGTCAAAACATTTATGCAGTATCAGAAGTACTGTACATCCATCCTAATTTAATATGAACATGGTTTGAATGCTATTCATAGCTTATACAAATTATTGTATTTGGGAATGTCTTTCTCAGCAAAGTGATGTCCAATAAAAATCCAGTTTTGCACAAAATAATTTGGAATATAAAGAAAGCTTTACAGAATATTTCAGAAAAGATGCATGTCGCTTTGTGACTTAATTTATCTCACCTAGCAAGTTGTGTTATGCTGCAGCAGACACTGGAGAGAACTCTGTTTGCAAAGATATAATGTGACCTTTAGATTCCTGAATGCTGTTCTTGATGGAATAAAAGTCTGAGAAGTTTTAAATGGTCTAAGAAAATGTCAAATACTCATAGCTTTCCTGAAGGCTCACTTCACTGAGCTGTCATATTAAAATCTGGCAACTGTAACATCATTTCACGACTTGATGAACCTTCATACGCTCCCTGGGTTTTATCTCTTTCGACTGAAATGTATTTTAATGTGTCGTAGCAAATGACAGCCTGACATGTTATCTCTGGAAAGACACTGAGGGGGCAGGCTGACTCCACTATTAATTATAGTGATGATAAATAACCAGCATAAGGCAGAAAAACTAAATAATCCAAGTTGGGGGTTTTACTCAAAAGTTGCGTAAGGTTGTAGAAGAATTATGCGGGATTACATAAGGATTGGGAATGTTTATAAGAACTGGGAGTGTGGCCATTTTGGACATTTATGTAGGGAAACCCTGAAGAGTGTATCTTGATGTATAGGTATGGTTACATGTCCCACAAACATTGGACATGGCACACGTACCACCCCAATACAGAAAAAGCCACCTTCTGTAATAACAGCACAGTACTTTCCTGAACATGGATGTTACAACTGGATTTAGTTTCTTTGCATTACAAAACGTTTATATATCCCTACACATATATGCTCAACGTTGAACATAAATAATAAAACCAGAATGGTAATAACAAATTATTACAATAATTATTCATCTCATTATTTCAGTGCAAGAGTACATCTATGCTCGAAGAAAACAGGTCTTATGTATTTTTCAGTGTATTCAGAGTATCCAGGGAAAGCACAGAGGGTCACACACAGAGATGGGATCACACACAGAGATGGGATCACAGTACAGGAAGTGTCATGGCAGGAAATCGAGGCGCAGGCAATCACCGAGGGGTTCGTAGCGTTATATGACTTGAGAATTGGTTGCGCTGTAGACAGCACCAGACAGCGTTTGTTTAACCATCTTCATAAAGCATTCATTATACATTCTTGAGCATTGCAAAAGCATTACATTACAATCACGTAGAGTGTTAGGAAAGCTGTATGTGTGCAGTATTCTTAGTTCTGTTAACCTCAGGTCATCCCAGGTGGTGACAATGTATACACACATTGTTTTGTAAGGTTGTAATTAATGCATTTTGAAGAGCTCAATGTGCATTCATGAATATGCTATGTAGTCCACATAACAGCTTCATGAGATAGATAATAAAACACATTATAAAGCAGTCGTAACGCTCCATTTAATCGTAATGTAATGATTTTGTAATGCTCATGAATGAATGTTTTATAAAGAGACTTAATGTAAATCGTTATCCATTGTATATGGAAGCCTAACCACACAACCTCAAATAAAATCAGCACATTACTTTCAAACAATGATATAAGCACAGAAATGGGTAGACTGCCCCGCCAACTAACAAGCACGCAAAAGAAAGCGACGGTTTCGAGCGCAAAGGGAAGCTTGAGAAGGGCCGGATGGAGAGGAAGCCGGAGTTACAGAATGATAGAGGGGGCTAGAGATGAGGGAAAGCACTGAAGAAGAGGAAGCCGGAGTTACAGAATGATAGAGGGGGCTAGAGATGAGGGAAAGCACTGAAGAAGAGGAAGCCGGAGTTACAGAATGATAGAGGGGGCTAGAGATGAGGGGAAGCACTGAAGATGAAAAGCCCAGTGGTTATCTGTTCTGAGGGTGGCCTGACCCTCAAAACCTCTCCCGATTCACCGGCGGAACGGCGAGTCTTGCCACTGCACAGATACCTTGTCAGCACCGGGCCTGTCGTTGCACTGCGCCGGTATTTATCCATTCATCATAGGGACTGGTGGTTTTGGCAGATAGTGCCTGCTGACACGGAGCACTGTATCCCTTTTCGGATTAAATGTTAAACTGAGGTCCTGACTCACTGTGGTCATTAAAGATCTCATGGCAGTTTTCAAAAGAGTAGGCAGGTCATCGCTGTGAGTGGGAACCGTGTTCTCGGTCGGTCGACTTGGTCAGATAAAGTGAAATAGACGCACCTTCTGAATAGTGGGACAGGGTCAGCAGGCTAACACAGGAGGCTCCAGCTCCAGACCCGAATATGGTGACCCTCTTCGGATCCCCTTTGAATGCCTGGATGTTCTCCTTGATCCATCGCAATGCTTGGATCTGGTCAAGCAGCCCATAGTTTCCCTTAGCAGCCTGATCGCCTGTGCTTAGAAATCCTGATGAAGGGGGAGGAAAAAGAAATAGATTATTATTTATTTAATAGCACAGTAATAATGATTCCCTTAGGAAGCAAGAAGATAACCCTTCACAAGGATCTGTGAACCTGAAAATTGCTTCTCACTAAGGGAAATATCATTTTAGTAAGCTTTATTATAGTACAATGTACATTATATACTATTATACCAAATTGTATGAGTGCAGTGTTGATGTAACATTTTAAACTAATCAAGGTGATTCGGGTTGCAAACGCCAATTAACAATTTGACTCGATTGAGTATATAGAAGCGGTGAACTGTGAACAATATTGTAGAACAGTCATGCAAGTAAATGGAACACATTGGTGCCAGCCCGATGTTCATATTGAAAATGTATGGCCTGATTTTCAGAATTTCAGAAATCTCTTTCAGAATGAAGATGTGAGAAATACAGAAAGCCACATATCAACAGAAACTAAGTGTTAGAAAGTGCTGCATAACAGGCCCATTTGAATTAATATATTCAGTTTAAATGCAACACATCTATTCATTTTTATCAATTGTGCAAAAATAATACAGAGTGACTATATTAAACATGTTGAAAAAACCTGGAAACAGTCAGAGAATATCGAATCTATCCAATCCTAAGTGAAGTAGATCTAACAGTACAAGAGCTTTGTCAATCTGCAGGCAGAAATGTCTGAGGGCTGAATTAGTCGAGGCTGAATTCAGTCAAACGGTAATGCAACATTGACAACAAAAATTAATTTTTGTCTCTCAATCTGTTCAGGCCTCTTAAATCACTTCCTGCCTATCATTTAAATGGCAAAAATACAGTAGCAACACAATACAGTTTGTCAATATGGTGACACACACATCAGCTGTTTCATTGCCTTTCTGTACACCTTGTTGTCAGTCCAGATAATGCTTAGAGCAGGTCACTTGCTGCTCATTTAGTGACCTATGGAATCCCTTGCATGAGATTCTCAGATGAGACATGTGATGAGACATGTGGCCCCCAAATGCAGGAAGGAATCCTGAGCTTCTTTAATCTCTGTGACAAATTATTGGAAAATTTTATTCGGCATTAAATATATAGTTTAATGCAATCTGGATTAAGAGGGATTATAAGTAAATTATCCCTGTGGGGAAAAATTGCTTCTGTTTTACACAGAAGGGCAGGCCATGGGGAAAATATTCCAGAACACAAAGGCCTTCAGTCTGCTGATATAAACATGACTCTTGATTTTTAGGGAGTGCAATCCTTATTGTGATAATGAAAATGAGTCAAATAACATTTGATATGAACTTCTCATGAAGATTACAGTTTCACTCCTGTTTCAGTGGTGCCGTGAAGCAGTAAACCCGCCATCGGATGGCATCTTCGCACAAAAGGTGTGCCAGTGGCAGTCATTTCACACTCATTCTTCCACCTCCTTCTCAGCCCCAAATCCAAATCCCTTATTCCCAAAATGGTTTCAGCTGATGTTTTTGCTGGAGGAATTGGGGACGAGCACAGAATGATAAATGCTTCACCGAATACATAGTGATGTGTGATATACACCTTTTTTTTCGATCACGAGTTCACAACCCACATTCGCAATTTTGCCAGTGCAGCCAAGCTGGTCTATTGATATTTAGATAAGATCTGAAGTCTGCTTGACAACATCGGTGTCCTTAAAGAAATAATGTGCTAATCCACAGAACTGCTCTTTGTTTTTTTTTCTTCAAGAAAGGAGCCTGAATACAGCCGATGCTAATTCCTGCGCCACTACCCAGAAGAGCTGCTCTTTTTCTCTTTCAGGATCATGCTGTGGAGGCCCGTGCATCCAAAGTGTCGAAAGCTGATTTGATCTTGGATTCTGGTCAACCTTGTTATGGACCAGGACTCTGGCATATACGCATTATCTGGGACTTGTTGCAAAACAAATTAGGAGATTGTCCGTTATCAAGCTTGCGCTTGACAAACAAGAGCGCCCCGGCCATTATGGTGGCGCAGCCTTGCAGCCCAATGCCTGGACCCGTTAACTCCGGTCGCAGTGCCTCACGTATCGACGCCCGTGGCTTGCAGCTGGCAGCAGCCTGGTCCGGAACCCGGACAAAACAGATGAAGGGGAAACGGCAGATCCGGTTTGTCACAGAGGGATGGAGATGGCAGCTGGGTGAGATATTACAGGCAGAGCAGGAAGCCTCGTGTGGTCTCCTCCCTCTGCAGGGACTCCAGAACCAGAGCTCTGGGATTTCAAAGCCCACATTAAAAAATGAATAATTAAATAAACTAAAATGGCTGGCACTAGGCATGGAGAGGCATGGAGAGGCATGGCGAGAGATGAGATGCATGGTTGCACAAATTTCACGGTCACTTTGTGCAGAAAGGGTCACATTCATTGCAGGTTGTGACTGCCATACTGCACACATTGTGTGCAATTTTATGTTGTTTTTCATGCTCTCATTATTTGTAGTCAGGATGTGGGGGGGGGGGGGGTGATCACTTCAACAGTCAGTGTCAGTGTCTGTCAGTGCATTGCTCCTATTCTTTTCTAATTAATGCCATTATGGATGCATACAATGATAACCGCTTATTGTTATGGTTTGAAATGAAAACCATTATAAAAAAATATATTTTTTAAACTGCATTACCAAGAGGTGCAAGATCATGAAAACAAACTATTACTAAAGATGGTGTTAATATAAAATAATATTATTATAACTTTTAAGAGCACTGGAAGGTACATGCAAACGCTTAGATTTTTATAAAACTTGTTCAAATTGTGAATTTTTATATCGGCTCACTTCTAACAATGCAAATACTATGTCCGACTATATGCTTGTGTTAACAAAGAAAGAAAAAAAAAACAGCTACAATCGCAACAATGTAAAATGTAAGGGCATATGGTCATTGTATATATAATGTATGGATGCCATTGACATACAGCATATCCGCAGAGTGATGAGTCCAAAGTTGCAGATAGATTTAATACTTAGATAATAAAATCCAAAACATGCTAACAATTATTGAATAGAGACGATCACTGCAAGTTCCTCTGTGTGACGCACAATGGCGCTGCTTGGAGTGGATCGCTGCAAGGAGACCATCTGCAGTCTTCTCTCTCTGCGCTAAGGCACACTAATCCTGCTCACGTCCCAAAATTAACCGCGGAATGACAGGAGCCGAGGGCGGTATGTAGGTCGCCCATTGTATCGCGCGGACAGCTCCGGAGTTTGACAGACAATAACACATGGAGGTCTCGTGGCAACGTGGCTATTCGCACAGATTGAATTGACACTTGGGTTGAAAGCTCCCAGACATCTCTACTCATCAATCTGAAAAGGGCAACTGATAGACTGAAGTAAATTAGAGCAGGAGGGTAGTCCAAGGCAGGGGAAAAGAGGCAGGTTTTTTATTTTCTTTTTAAAGACATTAATTTTGTCGACACAGAGCATATTTAATTAAAAAGACTAATGGATACATTATGGTAATCTTGTGTTCTCTAAAGGAATATAGCATACAATGAAGGCACCAGTGTGGTGAGGAGGTTGGGGTGCTGGTTTTCACAGAAAGGAGGAAGGGGGGTGTAAGTCTGCCACTAGATGCTAGCACTATAACCCCAATATTTTAGGTAGTACCACTATGCAAATACCCTTATATGAAATACCCTTTATTTTCTATTTGAGGTTTTTTATCCATGTATTACGAGCCACAGAAATTTAATTTGCAGGAAGCATTCACGCTCAAAGACACACGCACTTGTTCAAGCATACACTGATTTAAATGTAATTTGTCCCTTGTGGAATTTCTTTTGCTGATAATAAGGATAATTTCAGATGGAAATATTCAAATGAGTCTGGAAGCTCTTCATGTTTCAAGGTGAAAAGCGAATGAGCCAGTAAAAATAGACGCCCACTGAATACTTTTTTTTCTTTAACTTTCCACAGCGTGGGCCTATAAAGGTCGAAACCTTTTTTTTTTTCTTTTTTGTTGTTGAATTGATTGCCCAAAACCTTTTAAATGACTTTACACTGTTCTTTTTCACAACCTGTCTTATGAGGGGAGGTAACGGTTTCATTCCTAATTGGAATTTTGCCATCTTTGAAGACAGAATTAGATGAAGCCTGTTTGGCCATTTAAAAGAAGGAGCTCTTCTGATTCCACTGTGTCATTAAACTTTAAGAAACACAGCAATGTCGTTCTGTCAGAGGCACTGTTTTATAGGCTTTTAAAAATGCATAACACCCCCCATCCCACCCCCCCATGAACACAGCCTTGATGCTACACCATCCAGCTGCATTATTTATTTAATTTAATTACTTATTCTGTTTCATGAGAAAATGTTAATCACAGTGATGTCATTTGGTGCCCATGGCAGATTAATATGGTCAAATTATTTCCATGGTAATGAAGCGAACTTTAATGAGGCTCTTGAATTTAAAGAAAAAAACATTATAAATCATTATAATGATTTTGGAAAACATTTATTTTCACTCACTGAGTAACATAGGTACTTTGGAGACAAGCCTAGGTATTCAATTGTAAGGTCTTGTTTTAGACATACTATGCCACTGTAATACACTTAATCTGATAACATACAAGATTCAATTTAGATTCCCTACATATACAGTATGTAAAAAAATATAAACTATCTACAAAGTACACAAAACACAATCAAATGTGTCACGTACTGAGACACACTTTAAATCCAAAGATCAATTCTATTATTATTATTTCAGTAAACCATAAGTGCCATATCAGAATATAAATAATGCCCACATATCATCGCATTAATCAAGTCCCTGAAAATATGCAGGAACATTTCACGCTCTATAATATATCAATGCAATGCAGGTGGCCGGCCCTTGGGCCAAACACAACCCACCGTTGACGTACATACAATATATTATTCAAATGCATAAAAATTGAGACGATGTCCAGGGCTGAATTTATAGTGTGTCAGTATACCTCCCGCAAGTGACAAGAGTTATGAATAATTTTTAAAATATTTGTTTACACATATCTATAACAATATTTATGAATATACATACTGTATATGTATTTTTACAAATGGTACTTAGCCATTGTTGGACCCACATGTACCATTTGTAAATAATTTGCCTTCCAGGAAGACATAGTTCAAGAACTTCAAGTAAAAGAAACAGGGACATTTAACTTTCTTTACATGAATCAGGGACATCTCACATTCTTGACATGAATCAGGGACGTCTCACATTCTTGACATGAATCAGGGACGTCTCACATTCTTGACATGAATCAGGGACGTCTCACATTCTTGACATGAATCAGGGACGTCTCACATTCTTTACATGAATCAGGGACGTCTCACATTCTTGACATGAATCAGGGACGTCTCACATTCTTGACATGAATCAGGGACGTCTCACATTCTTGACATGAATCAGGGACGTCTCACTTTCTTTACATGAATCAGGGACATCTCACATTCTTTACATGAATCAGGGACATCTCACATTCTTTACATGAATCAGGGACATCTCGCATTCTTTACATGAATCAGGGACATCTCACATTCTTTACATGAATCAGGGACATCTCACATTCTTTACATGAATCAGGGACATCTCATAGTACTTGTATGAATGCACAGTGCACTCACGCAGAAATGGAAGAGAGAAATTTTTATCCACAAATTGGAATTGTAAACGAATTGTAAACTATCTTTCTGTCCCGTCCTCTTACACTCAGGTTGAGGCATGCATCTCTGCTCACTTAACCTTGATGGGACTGAGCTGCTTGTTTTCCCTTCTCAAATCCTGCAGAACCTCTACATCTCCATCAACAACAACGCCGTAATGCCTCCTGCCCAGACCACCAGAAATCTTGGTGTTGCTGTAGACCACCAGTGGTCACCAACCCTGTTCCTGGAGATCTACTCTCCTGTAAGTTTTTTCTCCAACCCTAACAAAGCACACCTCATTCAACAGCTAGAGATCTACCCTCCTGTAGGTTTCACTCAAACCCAAACAAAGCGCACCTCATTTAACAGTTAGAGACCTCTTTGAGCTGCTAATTAGTTGAATCAGGTGTGCCAAATTAGGGTTGGGGAGCACTGCTCTAGACTGTCAACTGTCTTACATGGTCCACATTGCTACAATAATGTGATCCAGCAGATTTGCACTTTACAACATCCCATTAAATCAGACCGTTCTTCACCAAGGATGCTGCCCAGCTCCTGGTTCAAGCTCTCCTCATCGCCCAACTGGACTACTGCTGGACTCATCTCTCTCCAGCCCCTTTAGCTCATGCAAAATGCTGCAATCCACCTGTTTTTCAACCTACCCAAATTTCCCCACGTCACCCCCCCTGGCTCCCAGTGGCTGCACACATCAAATTCAAAACTCTTATGTTGCTGTACAAGACTGCTAAAGGAGCTGCACTCCTATACCTTCAGGCCATAGTCCAACCCTACACCCCAACCCATGCTCTACGCTCTGGTGCCAACGGGCGTCAAGCTCTCACCTCCCTGCTACAACCTGGGGTGCGTCCCAATACTCTAAAAATGCACCCTCTGTTCTTCTACTACCACCTCCTCTCCTCCGTGCCCCAGAAACGGATCTTTGTGTTTTAATCTAATGTTGCTGATTACAGATTAATGAATGTCTCGATGCAAACCGCGATGTCAGGTACATTGTACACTGTACATGTAAATACGTGTGCTTGAAAGGTTCAGGCAATTTTGTATACGTCAGGGTAGGAGAGGAGTGGAGGAAAGGATATTGGGACGCACCTCCTCTTCTTCTCCTCCTCCCATTGCCCTCTTCCCCTGTCTAAACCTCTCTACCTTCATTTCCACATGTTAATTCTAGTGACAAAGAATTACCTGTCGCAGGTGTGCTACGGGCCGACCATTACACTCATTCATTGCTACTTGGAATGTTGGTGATTTATGAATCCAGGCCTTTTCTTTGTGTATTTATTGCAAGTCTCTCTGGATAAGAGCTAAATGCCCAAAATGTAAAGGTAAAATGTAAGGGCATATGTTCATTGTATATATATAATGTATGGATGCCATTGACATACAGCATATCCACAGAGTGATGAGTCCAAAGTTGCAGATAGATTTAATAATTAAATAATAAAATCCAAAACATACTAACAAGTATTGAATAGAGACAATCACTGCAAACGGACAGCAATGGTGCAAAATTGCACTGGCCTTTGGGAAGGTAATCCAGATCCTTCCCGGATGAAATGTTAATCATCAAAGGTACAGATGTAAGAAGAATATTATGGATTAGCTGAGCAAGGTCAGGTCACTCGCTGAGAGGAAGTGAGCTTTGAACATTGTAAGCTTGTGTCTGTTCGACTGAATTTGTCTGCTCAATCCTGATTAACCAGAGGGAACCTTGGACAGAGCTACCAGCTACCGTTATAATTCCTCATCACTGAAAATACTAGAGTGAACCTTGGGCAGCATCACCGTGCCAATCCTTCATCTCCGACAACAATGGCAGTCAGAGCCTTTAACGGCATTAACATGTCAAACCGTCACCAATGAGTACAATCACAGAGAGAGCTTGAGACAAGGTTTACCATTCCTATCCTCGTTACGGATAATGATACTAGACGGAGCCTTAAACGGCATTACCATACCAATCCCTCATCACCGGCCCCAGAAACCTTACACAGCATTACCAAATGCTTCATCTGTTGACTATGAGTGAAATATCTACAAACCTAGATGTGAAATGAGTATATTCTTCTTCTTGATCTTGATTGAATTATTGATCCAGTAATTCCAACTTTTTATTTTCTCCCCAATTTCTCACATGTACAAGAGCAGTCTTTTGATCTGTATATTTAACATATTACTCATTAGATGGCTAATAACAAAATGCAACAGTGTGTGTGTGTGTGTGTGTGTGTGTGTGTGTGTTATCTCTGAACATGCAGATGCATTAAGGTTTGTTGTTCAAAATGACACATCTTAACTGGCAAGACAACAGAATTGGTGTTTTGTTAATTTCAAGTTAAAGTACCCTAAAACCGCTTTTTTTTTTGCCGATTACTGATACATTTGGACATATCCAGGTGCTAGAGATGGATCCTGTTGCGAATCGTGACATTTCATTGCTATGCGTAGCATCATATAGGAAGAGTAATGCATTTTGGCTAACTAGTGACATGCTAGTGAAACGTAGGCTATTGCAGTTATAATTTACTATTGGCTGTTGTACAGTTTATGGTACGTGCCAGTACATGTGATGTCACACCAACTGGGTGCGTCTGGCCATGCCCTTCCACCTGCCCCTATAAATTCGTTTGTTTTTTTCAAAATCCAGCAAGTTGTGGAGAGGAACATTTGTGTGAGCGACAGTTATATTAATGGCAAGAGGATAGTTACAGAAAGGATTAGCAGTGATTAGGTATTTTTACATTTTTCACGAGTTGTAGTTTTGTTTTTTTATAGCTAATGTTAATTGTTTTTTGATAGTTGATAACAAGACGATCTAACCTAGCTACGTTAACTACGTTACACTATGCTACATGTGTAGGCTACCTGTCGAACCTCCCTACAACACACATTCTCTCTGGGAGATGGCTTGGTGCAGTGACCACAGGTGTACACCTGTTCTGCTTGCATGTAGACCTACTTAATGATAGCATAGGTGTGAACCCATAAGTTACGGTTCGACCGTATGCGATACGGTTTTTCCACCTTTTCGAAGACATACGGGCGTATACGGTTATGATACGGAAAATCTAGTCTAATAATACTTTTTTGTTGTTGTTGTTTTTCTTCAAACGTTTTTCAACTTAATTAAATCGCATTTTCTTCCCCCCTCTCGGCTATTCTCTCGATTTCTGAGGCCGTGTGAAAAACAAGTAACGGGACTGATCTAAAAATCCACTTCATGACAACGACCCACAAAAACACAACCATCTAATATTAGTTAATTTAGCTAACAGTGAAATGGTTAGGACTGGACAATGTTCATGTTTATACAGTTTTGACCGACTTTAGATAATGTTTCTTGACATATTAATGTGGCTATATGACTGGGAAGTTACAAGTTTCATTGTAAATTAATTAATGGCTAACTTAGCTGTCTTTAATAACATTAAATAACTGTTACTAGAAAATGATCTAAATTAAGATGAGATCCAAGTTTATAACTGTGTGCAGGGTATGGAATGGAGTAGATGAGGCGACTGCTAGTATAGAATGGGTGTTTTTTGGAGTTACCCTTTAAAGAACCAGGGACATCTCACATTCATCATATGAATCAGGGACATATAGTAATTATATGAATGTCCTATTTCTGCATGAGTGCACTACGGTGCAAATAAAGTTTTATTTACTTTTTTTATTATTATTTTTTTTTTTTTAATCAGCTCAATAATTAGCAAAGGAGCGTGTAGTATTCTACTGTGGGGGTTCATAGAGTGTTCCCGGATACCCCACATGTATCGGGTTTGTGATGAAGAAAATTACTACAGGTTCTTAGGTAAAAAAATAGAAATTTCCGCACACACGCACGCACAGACACACACACACACAAACACTTGGTAGAGATATGCATCATTTGTTATTTTTAGCACTGGTGCAGAAAAGGTCAATGTGCTACATTTTAAATCCAATGTTTAAATTGTATTTGTTCAGCTTCTTTCCCTGAAAGCAAATAAATAACAGCCTGAGCGAGGAAGATAGTGCTGCAGTATCATGAATTAAAACATGCTTTTTCAAAGTTGTTTTCCAAGAAGTTTATAAATATGTATTCAGTATATTGCATCAAATCTAAATATTTAATAATATTACACTAAATGTGAAAATGAATATGATGGTGGTAAACAGTCGTTTATTTCTATTCATTTATAGCAGGGGTTCCCACTGAGTGCAAGTTCCCAGTTTGGGAGAATCTGCTTAACAGGTCTCCTGGTGCTGTACCATAGTCATAGTCAAGTGGTACCATAGTCATTCCAGTATGGGGGAAATTGTAACCGACTTCCCACATCGTGCATAGTCTGTGTCTGTGTTTAGCTGAACAGGCTGGGTAAGATATTTACTCTGTATTTGCTTTCTTCAATCTCTATATTCTGTAATTGACTGCTAATTCTAAATTAATGACCTAACTGCCTGTTATTCAATTTTTTTTTATTTTTAACTTGCGTGTTCTCCATGACTCTAATCCATTTTATACCCTTTTAAGCCTAGATTACGACTGAATACTCAGGGGGACAATTCTGACCAAAAACCTGATCAGCGGCCTGGTACAGCAAGTCTTTAGTGGCACCCTCAAGTTGAGAAAGGCAGCCAAGTTCTGCCAGCAAAACAGGATTGGTGGTGCATGGTTCTGGTGATTTGATGTGAAAAGAACCCCTGGAACCTACGTCGGTTCTTGTCAAATTCGCCTTAAGGAGCCTCTGAATGCACTCTGACCTGGGCTCACAATTATCTATGTAAAAGATAATGCATGTATTGTGTTGGCTAGACCCCCAACCTCTGTGTTCTCCAACGAACTGAGATTCAGCAATAGTGCTGATTCCGGCAAGCATATATTGAGTAATGGTGGTACCCAAGGAAGAGTCGAGTGTAACCACTCCGAGCTCCATGTGTGATTAAAACCAAATTCTAAATTCTAGTTTTAAATGGAGTCAGATAAATGAGTGATATATCACAATAACTTTTACCTTTTCCCACAGCAATAGCGGAATACATCACGCTTAAACCTTCGCTCCGAGTTATTCCCTCATTGGTCTAGCTGCGCGGCATTTACACAAACAAATTTTACACATGGTCAAGAACACGCGTACCACGTTCGTAACTTCAGAATGCAGCTAAATGTAGCTTCTGAGTGATAATTAGAATATGAATTTATTTTTATTTTATGTTAAATTCACATGACAAAATGTAGCCTCTGAAATACACAATGTAAACGTCGCTAATAAATAATGATTGTAAAAAGCAAACACTTTAGATGATGCCTATTAATCAATTGTAGGCTATGAACTATGATTACTGGGAGCTATGAATGCTCCCAGTACTATTTTTCTAAATTGGTAAAATTTTAATGCCAACTTATACGATGTGAAATATGCTTTTTAAAACACACATTTGACCAATGAATGAAATTTGCTTTAAATTGCCTACAGGTCTGTAGCCAGCGTTGCAATGGCTGACCTGTTGGAGGAGTTGGCCGCTTAGGAGAAAAACGAACGCATTTTAAGATTGCGCAAAAGCTATTTGTTAGCTGAGAGTGATATATGGCTGGTTAGTCACTCAACGTCCTGGATCGATTGCCTGGTGGGACCATAGACGGGTGGGACCATAGAGGAGTAGGACCCACAACAGCTTCAGATGGCTGGCTTTAGTGGCTTATTGGTGTGGCTTTGTCAAATTTACTGTGTCAGACAGTAAGTAGGCCTACCTCTTTCCACCACTAGGGGGTCGGGAATTCAAACCATCTCTCGCACTCACAGAACACCAA
This sequence comes from Ilyophis sp. 1 JC-2022, assembly GCA_022702515.1. Taxonomy (NCBI): domain Eukaryota; kingdom Metazoa; phylum Chordata; class Actinopteri; order Anguilliformes; family Synaphobranchidae; genus Ilyophis; species Ilyophis sp. 1 JC-2022. The sequence continues at coordinate 33,007,080 of CM040398.1, forward strand.
CAAAATTATGAATTTAATTAATTAATTATTTTATTTCCAGGCCGCGAGAAAGACCACAACCTAGTGCTTGGCATATAGAGGCAATGCGCTTGTCCGATACAGATAGGCTTCCACTTTAACAGCTCGTGTAATGGGATATTCTGCATTTCCTGCATGTTATATCCTCTTTATACTATTTACTTTATTACACTGGAAAGGACAATATTAAACTATTTATTTTCCTTGATTGAACATCTGCTAATAAAACTTCGATTTCAGTGTCGGAATAATTATTTTCTTTCTAAAACTGCAGATGTGTTCTCATTTGAAACTTTCAGACTTGCCAACAAGCTAAAAAGTCTCTTTCCAGTATGGAACATTTATGAATGTCTTTTTTGAGTTAAATCTCTGATTCCACCGTGAGTGTGAATTTAAGACCAAAACAGCCAAATGCAACTTCCCGGAACGTAACTTTGAACAGCAGCCTTCAGATGCTTTTCTTCATGCGTTTCCTCCTGTGCCGAGCCGATGCTACAGAGTCAACGGGCTGTAAGGCATCTGAATGAGTTTCATATTCACTGAGCGGACCGTATTCTAATCAACATGTAATAAAGATCAGTGAATTTGAGTTCAGTAAAAAAAGTATAACTTTCTTTTATTATTATAAAACAGTTACTATAAATTTATGTCAGATATGACACATTTATGTAACAGTTCAATGATCATAATGAGAAAATCCTTGCTGGACTGACCTTTAAAAAATGTCTTTTTTTAAAATAGCAGATAGAATTGTACACCAGCACTGCCAAAGAAATCTGTGCTCAACTCAGTGAACAGAACTGACAATAGAAAACTTACTTTGCCTATTATTAACTATAAGTGCATTATAGGGCCACAGTATCCAAAATGTCAAAATGTTCTCATACATGACATGATGATCAAAACACCCCCTGATAGGCTAATCTTGATATGCAGATGCAACGCTTCTCTTGTTCCATTTCCAAGTTCCAGTGGGTATGTCATACGTGCTACTGCATATTGTGATAAATGATGGTCTTATTTTGGACTGAGAGACCCCGTGGGCTTTCCAGCGCCCCCGGTTTTGAAGGCATGGCACAAGCGAGTGTGATGTCTCTTTCCTTCACCAGATGGTGCTTCTGCTCTGAGAGGAGGCTGGATAGCGGCACTTTTCAACCGTCCCCCTGACACAAAGCCTCCATTATACCATGGGAGGGGGAGACGTGGCTGTCGCCCACATCTCCCGCTGCCTGCGCCCCAAAGTCCCGGCTTTCAGGGGAGACAGGGCTCACAGGGACTGCCTCCTGCGCCTCGTTAAAGGGATAAAGGCCGTTAGTCACAGCTCTCCACTCCTCAAACTTTTCCTTCAATGACACTCCAACCGTCATTAAGATGCATTCAGTTTATAGAAAGCATGAGTCATGCAGTAAAAATGCTCCTCAAACACAAATACTCTTCCCTGGACTTAGACGGAGGCGATGTAAACGCTGTTTTCCCCTCAACACAAATACTCTTCCCTGTACTTAGACAGAGGCGATGTAAACGTTGTGCCGAACACACTAAAATGTGTGTAAGGTCTAGCAGAGGTCAGTCGTAGATCTTCCGAACATTATTTTCAATGCAAGTGAGATTTAGTGCGATTTTATTTTAAACTGTAATACACATAAAAGTGCTTCGCTTCATGTTAACCACAAAGTGCATTAATTGGCTAACTCTGAATAACATCAAGCAAGCAGACCTTTATTTTCTAACAGAAGTTTGGTGGAAGCTAAAATGTATTTTAAAAACATGTTTAAAAAAGAAATGCCTGCATAGTTTTATGTATGCAGCCTTTGCTCACACAAAAAGCTGGACTAAACGGGGAAAACCTGTGGCGGTAGAGTTACCCACAAACCCCAGCTGATCAGGAAGGAGCCAGAGAGCCAGCACCAATCGCATGAAATAAATATATTACAGCTAAAAAATGCCTCTTAAATATATAATGAACAAATGCCTCTTCAATGGACACCAGAATAGAAGTAATTGTGCAGTTCGGAGGGAGGTTTTCAACACCCCGTTTTTATTAAAACTAATAAAACCAGCATGGCCAGGCAATCATTACAAGTAAAATAACTTGCAATGATTAGCTGAGCCTGGTGTGGCTAGTTGTCAAAGTGCAGGTGACCCAGCAAAGGTGTCTCTAGAACATTTTGACAACAGCTTTACCAATATCCTCAGAGTCTGACAACTAAAGCACAGGAAAAACTACATTTTAAAGCTCAAATAGACTGTAGACCAGAGGAGCACAGTAAGTAAGATCAGACGAGACAAACAGGGACATGCCATTTCCTGCCTCTTTTAACCCACAGGAAGGGCGTTGTCACACCCTCATTGGCTAAGGCAATGCACCACAGCTGCTCTCCATTATCAATCAGCTGCTTGCTCGACTCCCAGGCACTGATCAGCAGCTGATCCCCATCGCCCAACAATCAACTGCCTGCTCGACTCCCAGGCACTGATCAGCAGCTGATCCCCATCGCCCAACAATCAACTGCCTGCTCGACTCCCAGGCACTGATCAGCAGCTGATCCCCATCGCCCAACAATCAACTGCTGAGTCAAAGAAATCTCGAATAAAGAGGTCGACATCGAGATCTCAAAATCAGGAAGGGAAAAATCGAACTAAGCGGAAACGAGAACGTATACTTAAAAAGCAATCAAGCAAGCAGCATAGTATGGAGTATGGATAGTATGGAGCTCGCTTGATTGACTTCTACAATCCTATGAGCCAGCAGTTTGGAATACAGCCCAAGTGGAAAACAATGTTTTAGATGCAATACTGACAGAAACAGATTCAGCCAATGTCATTGTACGGCAGTTGAGACATTTATGTCCAAAATAATCAAATGAAAACAAGTTGAAATGGTGTACATGTTTAAATGGTGTACATGTTTAAATGTCACTACATTGGCAGCCTGTTACTAATGAATTGTAAATGTTGCATTATTTTGCTGAGTTTATTCACAGACAAGACCACCATTATGTGGCCTTCTCCAAAAGAGTGCGGTGTGTAGATACTGCTCGCACCAACCACCATTAAGTGGCCTTCTCCAAAAGAGTGCGGTGTGTAGATACTGCTCGCACCAACACGTACCGCTCTTTTCTGGCTCTTTCCTGGCTCTTTCCTAGTGCTCCTCTTTGTCACTATTATTGTTTACAGCAGAATTACCCAAGCATGGATGTTTTATATGGATATGCAGCAAATGAGTAAGGGTGGGGTTTATTGACGCTGTTAAACCCCAACCTTTTTAAATATGTATGATATGCCTGAATGTAATAACAGAGGCTCAGGCTCAAACTGTTTGTGTTTCACTTGCTGAACTAACAAACGGACGACCTTCAGGTTTATCGCGATCATTGGCAGGTTATTTCGTCTCATGCAGTTTTGTTTAAATCGTATATTTTTAGCTGAATTGGGTGAAATCAATTTTATTATTGCAAAGACACTTTTTGACTTTGCATGTAGATCACAATTAGCTGCACAAACCTGAGCTGGAAACGCTTCTATTCTGCTTACCATCGTTTGGTTTGTGTATCCTAAATGGGCAAATGAAAACACGGCTTGTAAGACGCATATTTAAGCGTGTGCCTGGATCTGTTGTTTTTTTACAAGCTACATTTTCACTTGGGGAGTTAAATGACTGAGATACAGAAACAAAACCCCTTTAAATGTATGTACTGCCAACTATATTAAATTATAATTAAATTAAAGTTATCCATGTCTTGTTGCTCAGAATAATATGTTTTTATAAAGGAAAAAGCTTGGGACAAGCTGATTTAATTATATTCAGTGAAACTCGTGGACCCATCCATTTCAGAGTTAAGCGATTGTGTACCTAACATGGTTGTGCACGTACCTCAATTGTGCATGTGGCTGGCACTTGTAACAAAGCACTTCCTAAAATGTCCTTAAGCCAGGAGATCAGGCTATAAGTGAATTGTAATTAATTTGAATTGTTACCAAATTTGTCGACGTGAGCTCAGTCCCCGGAAGAGCCCAGACTGACTCAGTGCTGCCCCCTGTATGCCTAACAGCAGTGGTTCCTCTGGCTGCATTGTGTGCAGTAAGGCACAGCTGTCAGTGGCATTAATCCTCTGTCATAGGTGAATGCAGAAGAGATTGGGGGGGATGTTTGTGACGCGGAATGACATGTTCTCCCAGCAGAGACAGACATGTGACAGTGATGGAGGGGCGGGGCGGGGGAGGTGTATTTAGCAGCTCGTTTGACGGATGCCAATGACTGTCAGGGGGCACAAAGCACCAAGTCAGTCCCCTGGCAACAGCATCCTAGCAACTGCCTCCTCGTAAGTGAGACCAGTGCCTGTTCACTTGCTTCTGAAAAGATGAGGCTTTGCCACACACTACATATTAACTTCTCCTCTTGGTTTATCTGGGTGGACCTATCTTGTTATTGCATGGTAAAAGGGCGTCGGCCCTTTTTACATTATATTTTACATTCGATTGATTTAGCAGATACTCTTATCCCTAGTGACTGACAATAGAAAATAATATAGGGGCATTCGCCTTATTTATAACTTTATTTATAATCTATATAACCAGTGCTGATTGTTGCCGTTTCCAGCAGATAACAAATCTGATCGCTGTCGCTTATCTGGGGGACCGCGGCGCTCGCCTCAAAACGCCTCTGCAGTGGCCCGCCTGCCATCTGTCTTCCAGAACATTCTACCAAAGCCATCAGAGCTCGCCAGTCAGTCCCAACACGACTACCTAAGCCCCTGCCGTGAGCCGTGGTGTTGTGGTAATTGCCCGACACCAAAATACATATTTTCTGTATACACTGAGCATTTTGCCAATAATGCCGGGAGCACGCTGGAGAGGAAATGGGTGGTTTGTTGCGGGAAGGAATAAAATAAATGAAATTTTAATGATTTAACAGCGTGTAAATGTGTCTTAGAGTCACTATGGGCAGTCACTGCAGAGGCTAGTCTGTGGAGCGGAGGCTCGGGGCTCTGGGTCTGACCCACATGGCAGGTAACTGAGCCACAGGCAGGATATAAACACCAGTTTCTGATGTAGAAACGTAATGTTACAGACATCAGGACAGCAAAATATTGTATTAGCATGTGGTATTATGGTAATAATATTAGCAAAAAAAAATAAAAAGGTAATTTCAGATGCCCCGCACACTCTCTCTCATCATGATCCCAAAGAGACAACCTTTCCAGTATGGAGTCTTCCTGCAAGTAAGCTGATTGATATTTGTGACGACGCCGTTCATGTCAATAAGACCACACACTCCACGAACACACTGACGAATGAAACCGGGCAGCTTAGAGCAGGCTGACAAAATGAGGTCTGTGTGACCTTCAACCGAGGACCATGAATCAGATCACTGTTGCACTGCCTGCGATAAAGGTTAATTGAAATCATTCCCCCGTGACATAGGACATTCACCGCGCAATTCATCCTGGATGGGCATAAACATGGCTGTGCTTTCTTTAATGAGGCATTGACCCATACAGACGCGGGCCTTGAAAAATGTGATGCAACTGGTTTCAGAAATGTTTCTCCTCTTGTGCCAGTGCTGTGGCATGAAACAAGGATTTGCTGGTGTCCATCATGGCTCGAGAGGGCACCCCGGTACTCTCTTGCTGGTATCCATCATGGCTCGAGAGGGCACCCCGGTACTCTCTTGCATGCAAATGTTGAAAAACTACCTTTTCCGAAATTAAATGTTCCCGAAGCCTTGGCAAAGAACAAACAACTGTGCGTTGCGTAGCGACCATAAATACCACAAACAAGCTCAGAAAAAACTAATCATTGAGGTGTAGTTTTAACAGACTATGTAAGTCTATATACAGTCATGTAAAAAAGTAAAGTACACCCTCAAACGGTAGTCAGTTTTTTTTTGACACATCTGGACACAAGTTTATTTTATTTTCATTTCAACCATTTTGATTGATTAAGGTAAACTAATGCAACAAATTATGCTTATTAAGTTAAACTTAGACTTTGGAATCACTTAAGCAATTGAAATTAACATAAATTAAATATATTGGTTAAAATTGATGCCTGGTGCACAAAACAGGTGTAAGTGATTGTCCCATTATTAGATCATAATTTAGAAGTTTGGAAGACTCTTGATATCTTATTTTCAAGTACTCTAATAAGCAACACTATAACCTCTCTGCATTTGAATGGATCTCTATGGGAATTGGGGGGTGGGACTAGATTTAGCTGTAAATTATAGGGGAATAGTATGGAAGCCATGGTTGGCTAAATGGCAGTAAGTCATCAAGGGTCTAAGGTATCAAACAAGCCTCAAACCATCACTCTGCTGCCAGATATGCAGTAGATATGGATGGATCACTTTAAGAGTTATTTTTCCTGACTCATTTTGAACTCTATGAAAAAATAAGTCTGGAGAAACAACCCTTAAAGTGATCCCCTATACCAGGGGTAGGCAACCCTGGTCCTAGAGAGCCGCAGGGTCTGCTGGTTTTTGTTGTTACTCACCACTTAATTGATCAATTAAAGCAGTTGATTACACAGTTAACTCACCTCACCTGGTTTCTTTGGTCTAATTAGTTGCTGTGTTTAAGGTGAAAACAAAAACCAGCAGACTCTGCGGCTCTCTAGGACCAGGGTTGCCTACCCCTGCCCTATACTATTATACTCCATACTATTCCCCTATAATTTACACCTTAATCTGGTCCCACCCCCCAATTCCCATAGAGATCCATTCAAATACAGAGAGGTTATAGTGTCTGGAGTACCTGAAAATAAAATATCAAGAGTCTTCCAAACTTTTAAATTATGATGCATCAGACATCAATTTTAACCAATATATATAATAGTAAAGATAGGGTTGTAATTTTCCTCATGAGTAATTTGCATTTATGTTCATTTCAATTGCTTAAGTGATTCTAAAGTCTACTTTTTTAGCATCATTTGTTGAATTAGTTTACCTTAATCAATCAATATGGTTGAAATTAAAATAAAATAAACTTGTGTCCAGATGTGTCAAAAAGACTGACTACCGTTTGAGGGTGTACTTACTTTTTCACATGACTGTAAACATGAACTACGCTAGTGATCACCAACTCTGCCTTTTGTCCCCAAAAATGGCTATTAGGCAATGCTAGGAGGTAAGTCTGGATTCAATCCCCTGAACTGTTACAAGTACAAGACAAGTGTGCCTTTATTCCATCGTCAATAAAGTTACACGTTGTTATAGTTATAGCGAGTTAATGTGGCGTTTGCTGAATTCGCCAAAATATGCTTGTGAAGAAACGAAGTAACGCAAAGTCAGCTCCCAGCTTTCTTTTAATGTTCTACTGAGAAGAAGAGTGGCTCAATACGTATACATATTCAAGAGAGCAAACTGACATTAAAACCTCTTACTCCTGGAGCAGTGTGCTCTTCATAACAACAGCTTTAATGGTTCAGTGCTTTTCCGTTCTGCGATGTTAGATCAGTATTACGGCTTTACAAATATGTCCGTTCTCAAAGGGCGTGACTTAGCAATATGGTGGGGACGGGCCAGAACAGCAGATCAGTTTCTTCGCTACAGATATATAAATGAAATCAAGTTAAGTTAAATAACAGAAATAAACGAAGATTCTATCATTACATTACTGGCATTTAGCAGACGCTCTTGATGTCGACCATTTCTTAATGGTCCTTAGATATCATCTTCACCCTGTGTAAAGAGTTTCTCTCCTGCAGAAGGATCTCTCTGAAGACTGCAGAGCCGTCATTCACAGAGCACGAGTAGTCGCCCAGCGGTTCGAGATTGACGCAGGCTTTATCCACATGCTATATCCATCTCAGTCATCAGATCTGAACTCAATGGAGCATGTGTGGCTTATTCTAGAATGATGCCTGAGACAGGCCTTTCTTCAGAAGCCCCCGTGTGTTTGGATGTTGCACAATGAGGACCATGAGACAAGAGATATATTCTGTAGTTTTTTTTTCCCTTTCTCTTTTTGTTTTTCATAAGCACGCAGAAAATACAGGAGCGGGTAGCGGGGGCCGGGGGGGGAGGGGTTGGTGATTCCCCTCTGGATCCACCAGTTCTACTGTAACATACAATTCTGACATAAAAAATAATCAATATCAATGTGGCGATGGAGTTTTTCTGAATATACCCCAGTGTGGCTGAACAGCTCTATGGTTGTGTCATACAGTGATGGGCAGCGATATAAAGAGAGACTGATGACCATGAGTCATTTTTCTCCACAGTGAACTACACTGGCACCATTGTAGTCTAGAGAAAACAAAAATGTGATTTGCTTTTCTATCTCTGTATATCAACATCCGGGCCAAGCAACCCTCACCCTTGCTCAAGCCCCTCCCACTCAAGCCATGTCCTCTCCTGTTTCTGCCCAAGCTACAGTGAGCACCATAATTCATTGAACAGTGACACATTTTTTGTTATTTTGATTCTGTACTCTAGCACTTTGAGTTTGAAATGATATAATGCCAATGAGGTTGAAGTGCAGACTGTCAGTTTTAATTTGAGGGTTTATAAATTATAGAACCTTTTTTACATAGTCTCCCCCATTTTCAGGCATCAAAAAATATTGGACAGTTTAACATAATGTAGAATAAAGCAATCATTTTAAGTATTTGGTCACATATCCTTTGCATGCCATGACTTCTTGATGTCTGTGACCCAACAATATCAAACGACTCTTGATATCTTGTCTGGTACTCCTACAAGCGATACAATAACCTCTCTGCATTTGAATGGATCTATATGGAAATTGCAGGGTGTGACTAGATTTAGCTGTAAATTATGCTGGAACAGTATGGAATACATAGTTGGCGAAATGGCTGTAAGTCATCAAGGGTCTTAGGTATCAAACAAGCCTAAAACCATCACTCTGCTGACAGATATGCAGTAGATATGGATGGATCACTTTAAGGGTTGTTTCTCCTGACACATTTTCCTACTGAACTTAGGAAAAATAAGTCAGGAGAAGAAACCTTTTAGGCAGCAGAGTGATGGTTTAAGGCTTGTTTTATATGTCAGACCCTTGATGACTTAGAGCCATTTAGCCAACCATGTATTCTATACTGTTCCTGCATAATTCACAGCTAAATCTAGTCCCACTCAGTTTTCACTCAGAATCTCTAACTATGTTTAGCATTGATCTGTGTTAGCAAATCATTCATTAAGCAAGTCATTCACTGTTTTGTTTAGATTTTTTTTCAAAAGGGATTTGTGCAGGTTTTCATGTGATTGTAAGTGTAGTTATTACATTACTAGCATTTTAGTAGACGCACTTATCTAGAGCGACTTACACAACTAAAAAATATCCATTCATACAGCTGGATATATACTGAAGCAATTCAGGTTAAGTACCTTGCTCAAGTGTACAACGGCAGCCTACCTGAGAATCGAACCTGCAACCTTTGGGTTACAAGCCCAATTTCCTACCCATTATACAACACCCCCCCCAGTCATAGCCTATGGTTCAGCGAGCTGCACATATAGGTCCCGTACCTTTGTGTATGATGGTGTTGTAATGCAGTCTGGCTGATAAACATGGGAGTACAGCACATTTATTGCTGAATATAATGACTTCATGAAAGCTTAACCAGGCCTTGTTCCCCTAACACAGTTCCATTGAGGTAAACATGACCCTTCAGTGTGTGTGCTGCTCTTCAGATTTGATCACTTCAGCATGTTTATATGTTCAAGTGAGGTGCTCTACAGCAACACCACACAGGGATCGATAGTCACTCAATATATAACTATGTCAAAACATACGCTAATCCTCTTTGTCTGCGAGAGACACGGAATCCCATAAGAATGAGAGCTGTGATCCGGAGGCACTCCCCTGCGAGAGGAAACAGCGGTAAACATATCAGCTGACACAGGGGTTAGCATGAGCGGCGGCGTGCATTTCTCTAACGATCCCATAAATATCTGGCTGACACACTGTTCCTTAAAAGAACATCTCCAATTAGCGTTAAAGGTTACCATGGCAACCCAGCAGGAAATGATGCCCCGGCTTTGTTACCGTGACATTTTGTGTTACTCCATAATGCAACTTACACAATTACTCTATAGATTTAGTGCATCCACTTGAGTGTGACGCGGAGCGGAGAGCGCAATTTGCCTCTCTAACTGCCGCCACCTTGTCACTTATGCTAACAATACAACGCAAGAAGCTGCTTTTTGAGGAGAAGCCCTTCAGTCACAAAAATAAACCCCAACAGGAAAAGCAATTGACAAAATTAAATGAATAAAAGCAATTTAGGGAGTTTTTCCTTGCCACTGTTGCCTTTGGCTTGCTCTTGTGGGGGTTTAGACTGGGTTTTTCTGTGAAGCGTATTGTGACAACTGGTTGTGAAATGCGCTATATAAATAAATATTGATTTGATAATTTGATTTGATTTAGCCCTACAGCAGAGATGTTTCAAACTACCTTAATCTGCTACTGTTATTATTATTTTTTTAAAAACAAAAACAAATAAAACCAGTGGAAGTAAGCACACAGCCAGCCACGGCTTATTGCACACCAGCTCAGCGTAGTTACTGCGTTTGAGCTCAGTGCAGATGGGGCATGTTGATTATGCATGCCCAATCAACTCCAGTAGTCACAAATAATTATTAAATAATACGATGAAAAAACATTTTGCTAAAATGTTTTGTAAGACTTTACACTGACTCCACATCAATCATGCATTTGTTTTGGTTTTTTTGGACCAAATGTTTGCACAAAGGCAAGATACTGGACAATAAGGACCATAGAAAGATAAGCCGTGTATGAACAGAATATAAGAACAGACGTCTATGGTACCATAGCTCTTTTTAACAGATGAAAAATGCTCTTTTTAACAGAACAAGCTTTGAATACAAGAACCATCATCAGTGACTATCATAATACACATTCCTTTTTGGGTCAAGAGGGTTAATCATCGACCGACCAAATAGTCTTTCTTTTGTTTGAAGTTTTCAAAAGATCAAAGCCCCTGTTGGATTACTGGCTGGACATTCGTCCGATTGTTCTGCCTCATTATCATCTTAACTTTCATATTTCACTTTTTTCTATCGCTCTTTCTTTCCCCACAGTTGTTGAGCAGCATTATATTTTAATCAGCTTTCCATCTTTGAAGGGTTGTACCCTGAAGACATTATGCAAATTAACATTTTCACTACATCAAGTTAGTTTCAGACGCATCGTAGCCAAAGCTAATGCCGTTTCCCTTTCAGTTACCACAGTTTCAACCAATTAGCCTTAGATTGCCTTGATGCAACGAAAAAAAAAAAAATCACTTTATAATTTGCAGTGGTATGCAACCTGTTTCACTTACTGACGCCAATATAGATCATAGAACACCATGGTTTTATAGCCTCCAGCTAATCTCATATTAGCATATGATCCTAAAGCTCAGAGCAGCACGATTGGCCTTCAAAGCTTGTTCATGGCCTTGTTTAGCCCCCTTTCCTACCCATGCATGACCTTGTTTTCCTCTTCAGAATTTATGAGGATGAAAAACAAGCTTTCAGACTCTCTACTTGCATGTGCGGATGCTAGAAAGCAACAATGTAATTAAAAATATATTTTTACAATTTCCAAGATCGTTAATGTGCCCCCTGCATAGTGAAGCCTCCCACTAAGTCCTGCAGGACAAAACAACAGCACTATAACTCTCAGAGCCCAGTAACGTACCAGTAAGAGTGCTGAGAGGTAAGAGCTGTCATCTATCACAGTTTACAAAGTAAGTTATTTTGTGTTTATCAGGAACTGTCCTTGAAGCGGGTAAATGGTGTACTTCACAGATGAATTTGATGCCGGATGCTTATTATATTGATTTTATGAAGATGCTGAATTTTACTCTGCAAACCGCTAATGGATTAAGGAACTAAAAACCACGGTGTTAGGGGATCAATTCCCTACGGTTTCAAGCAGCTGCTGTCTTCTTAAGAAATTTAACAATGCAACTGAAGATATGCAAAAGCCTTTACTTTTCCCTCTTAGACTGTTTAGTGTTTCTACTTGCTTTTTTATCAGTTATTGGATTCTTAATTTCAGTCATGCACCCTGCACATCAACCACACTGTCACTTAAAAGTCCTGCACATCAACCACACTGTCACTTAAAAGCCCTGCACATCAACCACACGGTCACTTAAAAGCCCTGCACATCAACCACACGGTCACTTAAAAGTCCTGCACATCAACCACACTGTCACTTAAAAGTCCTGCACATCAACCACACTGTCACTTAAAAGTCCTGCACATCAACCACACTGTCACTTAAAAGTCCTGCACATCAACCACACTGTCACTTAAAAGTCCTGCACATCAACCACACTGTCACTTAAAAGTCCTGCACATCAACTACACTGTCACTTAAAAGCCCTGCACATCAACCACACTGTCACTTAAAAGACCTGCACATCGACCAAACTGTCACTTAAAATTGGCCTCAGCAGACATAACCCTGTAATTAATGTCAACCTATTAACTTTTATATGTCTGTTAAAGGTACAGTATTTTCCCTCATTTAAATCTGAACAGCGCGTTAATATGACTCTGTTATGGTTCAATAAAGCACGCGAGTGCAGCCTGTGAAACCTATATTTTAGTTTTAAATGGGACTAAAACAAGACGGAAACAATTCCTTTATGGTTTTAGGGTTTATATTTCATTTGAGGAAACTGCTATCTCTATCTACACATCATGTTTAGTAAATATTGAAAATATCAAATTAAACTGATGGCATACGACATTCTCATTACCATACATTTAGGGCCTAAACCAAACCTCGATGACATACCACTCCCTTCCAGAAAGAACATTAGGCTCGAGTGTATAAATTATTTCTGCAAATTGCTAAATTAATGATAATAATTAAAATCAGAGCCAATGCAAAGTTGCAAACCCAGTCTGAACATGAATATATTGCATATTTTATTACAAGAAAAAGATACATCATATTGCTAAAAGGTTTTTTTCTCTTACCATGTCAACTTAAATGCTCACTGTAACATTTCTGTCTATGTTTTGGCAAAACATAATATCACCGTCCTGAACTTCTGTTACTGAGCACAGCCTGTCCCTTACAAAACATATATCACCTACCTACCTGAACTTCTGTTACTGAGCACAGCCTGTCCCTTACAAAACATATATCACCTACCTACCTGAACTTCTGTTACTGAGCACAGCCTGTCCCTTACAAAACATATATCACCTACCTACCTGAACTTCTGTTACTGAGCACAGCCTGGCCCTTACAAAACATATATCACCTACCTACCTGAACTTCTGTTACTGAGCACAGCCTGGCCCTTACAAAACATATATCACCTACCTACCTGAACGTCTGTTACTGAACACAGCCTGTCCCTTACAAAACATATATCACCTACCTGAACTTCTGTTACTGAGCACAGCCTGTCCCTTACAAAACATATATCACCTACCTACCTGAACTTCTGTTACTGAGCACAGCCTGGCCCTTACAAAACATATATCACCTACCTACCTGAACTTCTGTTACTGAGCACAGCCTGGCCCTTACAAAACATATATCACCTACCTACCTGAACTTCTGTTACTGAGCACAGCCTGGCCCTTACAAAACATACATCACCTACCTACCTGAACTTCTGTTACTGAACACAGCCTGGCCCTTACAAAACATATATCACCTACCTGAACTTCTGTTACTGAGCACAGCCTGGCCCTTACAAAACATATATCACCTACCTACCTGAACTTCTGTTACTGAACACAGCCTGGCCCTTACAAAACATATATCACCTACCTACCTGAACTTCTGTTACTGAGCACAGCCTGTCCCTTACAAAACATATATCACCTACCTGAACTTCTGTTACTGAGCACAGAATGGCCCTTACAAAACATATATCACCTACCTACCTGAACTTCTGTTACTGAACACAGCCTGGCCCTTACAAAACATATATCACCTACCTACCTGAACTTCTGTTACTGAACACAGCCTGGCCCTTACAAAACATATACCACCTACCTGAACTTCTGTTACTGAGCACAGCCTGGCCCTTACAAAACATATATCACCAACCTACCTGAACTTCTGTTACTGAGCACAGCCTGGCCCTTACAAAACATATATCACCTACCTACCTGAACGTCTGTTACTGAACACAGCCTGTCCCTTACAAAACATATATCACCTACCTGAACTTCTGTTACTGAGCACAGCCTGTCCCTTACAAAACATATATCACCTACCTACCTGAACTTCTGTTACTGAGCACAGCCTGGCCCTTACAAAACATATATCACCTACCTACCTGAACTTCTGTTACTGAGCACAGCCTGGCCCTTACAAAACATATATCACCTACCTACCTGAACTTCTGTTACTGAGCACAGCCTGTCCCTTACAAAACATATATCACCTACCTACCTGAACTTCTGTTACTGAGCACAGCCTGGCCCTTACAAAACATATATCACCTACCTACCTGAACTTCTGTTACTGAGCACAGCCTGTCCCTTACAAAACATATATCACCTACCTACCTGAACTTCTGTTACTGAGCACAGCCTGGCCCTTACAAAACATATATCACCTACCTACCTGAACTTCTGTTACTGAGCACAGCCTGGCCCTTACAAAACATATATCACCTACCTACCTGAACTTCTGTTACTGAGCACAGCCTGGCCCTTACAAAACATATATCACCTACCTACCTGAACTTCTGTTACTGAGCACAGCCTGTCCCTTACAAAACATATATCACCTACCTACCTGAACTTCTGTTACTGAGCACAGCCTGGCCCTTACAAAACATATAGCACCTACCTACCTGAACTTCTGTTACTGAGCACAGCCTGTCCCTTACAAAACATATATCACCTACCTACCTGAACTTCTGTTACTGAGCACAGCCTGGCCCTTACAAAACATATATCACCTACCTACCTGAACTTCTGTTACTGAGCACAGCCTGTCCCTTACAAAACATATATCACCTACCTACCTGAACTTCTGTTACTGAGCACAGCCTGGCCCTTACAAAACATATATCACCTACCTACCTGAACTTCTGTTACTGAGCAAAGCCTGTCCCTTACAAAACATAAATCACCTACCTACCTGAACTTCTGTTACTGAATAAATCCCACTTTCAAATAAAAATTAAAATAAAATACACTTTGTTACGCACAGTCTAGTACAAAACATATATCACCTACCTACCTGAACTTCTGTTACTGAGCACAGCCTGGCCCTTACAAAACATAACAGTTCATGTTGATTTATGTTTCCTATGTAAACAGAGTTTGGTTAGTTAATCGGTTGGAGTTAATTTGGGTAATTGGAGTTAATTTGGTTTTGTGATTTTCAAACGTGCCAAACTGTTCCAAGCACTTGCGTTTATTTAAAATCAAAGTAAAAGACATTTGTGGATTGAATCCAGACCATTGTAGTATATTACCTTCCCAGAAGTGATGGATCTTAAGTTGCTGGCGAGCACACAAGAGGTGTAGGTGGCCACAAGAAGTTAATTAAATTGTATGAGTTTGCTTTCGTATTTTATGAGAGCAATTTATAGTTAAGAGAGCAAATAGAAGACCAGCAGATGTGCTATTGATATAATGGCAGCCCTTGCTAAGCATTAAAACTATTCAATGTGTTCATGTTTCATGGTTGGACGTTAATGCATGGCTTATTTTTTTGGAGGGAGGTAAAATGGCCAAGATGTTGCAAAGCACAAAATTTAATGCAACCGTTTTTGGGAACACTTTCTATGAAAACAGTGAGCAGCATATTCATAAGCCTTTTATAACACCCATAAAATACTTATATCAGTGACCACCAATATTGTATTCGCGGTTGCTGACATAAGTATGAATGTGATGAATATCTCTGGCCTATGTAGTGCCCATGAAGGTGTAATGTAATGCTATGGCCTATGTAGTGCCCATGAAGGTGTAATGTAATGCTATGGCCTATGTAGTGCCCATGAAGGTGTAATGTAATGCTATGGCCTATGTAGTGCCCATGAAGGTGTAATGTAATGCTATGGCCTATGTAGTGCCCATGAAGGTGTAATGTAATGCTTAAGGAAGATGAATGCAAAGTGTGTGAGCATGTCTCAAATATAATGAGTTCTGTTGGAGCCTAACGGTGATGTGAGGGCTTTATTTCCACGGCCAAAGCGTGCCCCGGCATAGCATTGAAGAGCCGCACGCTGTGTCCGTAAGTGCCTTTCGTGACCCAACAGCAATCGGTGGTACAGGAAGATAAACGATGTCACTCTGGAAAGCTCTTTTTTTCGCCCCTCATCTGCTCTTAATTTAGCATCCATTGTGAGGTGCCACACACAGCGCTGAACTCGATCAGATAATCCCTGGGCAGCGGCCAACAGAAGACGTGTCCCAGTCACATTTTTTTTAATTTCCATACCACTTACGTTTAAGTGGCAGAATTTGCGATAAGGGTATTTAGGGATATCCTCTGATGGAAGCGGGAGAGGCTTTGCAAGCTGAGGTTTTGGCTCTCGAGCGGAGCAGGAAGCCATTTGAAGAAATCATATCCGGGCGGAACGATAAGAGGGCCCTCTACACCTCCCGGTATTCATTCATAAGCGGCAGAATAAGAGCTCGGTAAGCGACGAGACATGCTTCCATTTTATTGGCTATCAGTTCCTCCAATAAAACTGCCATTCCAGGTCCATTCCTCCCTCCCTTGATGCTCAATCGACGTTTGAGAAATCGGCCCCGCTCTAAACGCAGGGCCCCGGAGCTTTAACTGTCCCATCCGGCAGTAATCCAAATAATGAATTGGCACGGCAGACGCAGACTGGCGCTGGCACTGCAGGGGTAGACTTTTTTATCAGGGTGAGAGGGGAGAGCTGTCTGCAGTCTCTGAGGGGAATAATTTTTATCACTGGTGGGCCCGTCAGAGGAGTGGTGTGATAGCACTTTGTGTCATGCAGAGTGTAGTTGCTCTACTTAGACTAATAAGAAGATATGTAAGAAGGAGGGGAAAAACCTGTGCAAACAAAAAGTATAATACAGTAAAATTATAATAAAAAATAAATTATGATCATTATTTTTTCTTCTTCCCCTTTTTCTTCTTTGTTTTCAAAAAATTATTTTTGTGTTGCCAAGCCCTGCTCCTGCAGTCACTCACAGCAGATCAGCACATCAGGCTTTGAACACCATCTCATTTTCCTGGCTCACAGGAAGTGTTAAGTTTCTGGCCCCATAAACATTGCTTGATTTCTGCAGATCGCCAATCAGCACACTTAGTCAAAAAATGGGCCGTACATTGAGTGGTGAATTAAAGCTAAATTCCATCCCGTACTGTTCTGTATAATGCCTGGAGGCCCCTGCTAGCTGCTAATAGACCGCTCACTCTCAGGCTACAAAAAGATAGCGCTGAGAACTTTAAAGACTATTAAAGAGATCATCTCTGAACATCAGAAAGGTCAGTTTAGCGTTTTCCCTGCGCAGCTGGTTTGTCTTTTATCGTGGTTGTTTCAGCCGCATTAAATCACAAGTCGGGAGGCAGAACAGAACCCGTGGCGATGAACAGAACCCGTGGCTATGGTACTGCAGGAGACCGCAATTCACCATTTCCAGTTCCTCTTTGACAAAAACATTTAAACCTCAAAAGATACTATCCCTTTTTCTGCATTTGCTCTCAACTGAATGTCGTTTTATTCGATTAAAGGGCTCCATTACACACAACTCCATGTCGTTTTACAGTGCATGTTTTTCATGGCAGATGTGCCAAGATATTTTACTGACTGACCCCACCTTTCTAAACCTGCTCTCTCGCTCTCTCTCCCTCTAAGTTATAAAAAATTCACCGTTTGTTGAATTAGATTATTGTCACACAGAAACAATTTGAAAAATGCAACCTTTAATTGAAGTAAATTTATTATGAGAAAAAAAAATCAAGAAATAATTATTTTTTTAAAACAACACATGTGCCACAATTATTGGCACCCCTGCATTTATATATAGAATAAAGTAATCATTTTTTTATATTTGGCCGCATACTGTATCCTTTGCATGCCATGACTTCCTGATGTCTGTGACCCAAACAACATCAAAAGACTCTTGATATCTAATTTGCTGGTACTCTTACAAGCAATACTATAACCTCTCTGCATTTGAATGGATCTCTAAAGGAATTGGGGGGTAAGACTGTAAATTACACTGGAATAGTATGGAATACATGGTTGGCAAAATGGCTGTAAGTCATCAAGGGTCTGAGGTATCAAACGAGCCTCAAACCATCACTCTGCTGCCAGATATGCAGTAGATATGGAGGGATACATTATGTTAAACTGTCCAATGACGCCCAAAAATGGGGGGGACTATGTACAAAATGTTCTATCATTTCTAAACGGTTCATCCGATATGGATGAAAATACCCTCAAATTTAAGCTGACTGTCTACACTTCAACGTCATTGTCATTGTAATCTTTCAAATTCAAAGTGCTAGAGTACAGAACCAAAATAACAAAGAGACAACTGATAATTTTGCAGTGGTCTTTTAAGTTTTTCCAGAGCTGTGTGTATATATATATATGTATATATATATATATATATATATATATATGTATATATATCTATACTGTATTCTCTTAATTTTAATCTATACTACAATAACTTGATTTACAATCAAACCATTCATGTGAGATTAAAGTACAGAGTTTCTGCTTTTATTAGAGGGGTTTTGTATAAATATTGGATTTATCATTTAAAAATGATAACACTTTATTACATTGTCCCCTATTTCCGGCCAACTAAAGTATTGGGACAAATGAACATAATGTTAAATAAAGTAGTTTAGTATTTGGTTACATATCCTTTGCATGCCATGATTGTATGATGTCTGTGACCCAACAACATGTCTGTTTGATGATATTATACATGACTGTTGATATATTATTTTCAGGTACACTTACACGCATTTGAATGTATGGAACAATAAAAAATATAATTTGTAATGTATTTGTTTATTTGGGTGGTTAATTTCCTTCGAGTGAACAGTTAGATTTGTATACAAGCTTGCTTTTTAGCTAACTAACTGGTTTGTGACTGGTGAAACCGGTCCAGTTCACAACGTCAGAACATTTTCTTACGTTCTTCTCTCGGTCTTACATAGAAAAGTGATAATGTACCATGTATAATCCATGCAGCGTTGAAAAATAATATTGCACTGCAGTGCGCTCTTTCTATTTTAAACAAAAGATACCTGTATGCTTCTCTTAACTTCATTGCACCCGATTCATGTTATTCTATGCCTTTCACGCATATCATTTCTAATTTCGAATGGTGAGCTTTGCGAACCAGCCTTTGGAATAGTAGAATAATGTAATAGATATGAGACGTGAGGTAAAATGGGTCACCAATCGTATGCCCGCAAAAGTGTTGTAGTAGAATCTGAAGGCCATGGTGGCTGAAACGTCAATGTTTTAAGGAATTAAATTTTTAATTCTTCCAAAGAGCGAGTGTTGCGACTTCACTCAGTAATGTGCTTTTTTGGGGAGCACCTCGTCTCTAGCTGCTTGAGCTCAAATATTGAACGATCTTTTGCAAAAGTGTTTTAGCCAGGAATTAAAGAATGAATTAACCGATTTAATCTTCAACTGAGGGAAACGATTATTTTCCCAGTTTTATGGTAATCCTCTTCTGTGGAAGGTTGGGGGCTTCAGTTCATCACGATGAAATTCTGCACATACAGAAGTACACAAAGCAGACATTTTATGCAATTTTTCAGACCAGACTGCATCTTTCATAAAGACATGTTCCCTTGCTATTGTACACGGCAGTGCCTTTGCAAGTAACAAGCGACCCAAAGAAGGCCAAAAGAACAAGTAAGTTTTCTAAATACTGGTCATAGAAAAAAAAAATGACATTGAGAATCGTGAGAATTGACATGACTTGAGGTCACGCAGCTGTAACAGCTTATGTACAATGCACAGATACACTGTACAGATAATGAGAAACAGGAACAGCTGATCCAAGCTGTATTGTTCGCTGAAATGACAGGCATCATTCTGGTGATAGGATCACATCTCACTGGAAAATAATGACATTGGTAAATTTGTTCAGCTGCTTCTCGATGCTTGCTGAGTTTGGCACCGAGCAGAGTGTTTGGAAAACGTGTCGCTGTGCTCCCTGGAAATGTAAAATAACTGCAAAAATGAAAAATGTGTGAGCACAATGAATAGGCTACTTTCAGCCAATATGGCCACAGCCTTTCGAATAGCCTGACAGAGGCCCAGAGGATGGCAGATGCTGGATATTTTTAAGAGAAAACTCAAAACGCTGGCTTTCTGGTTTCTTTTACTTAATAATCTTAATTATTTTTATTATTTTATGTATGTTGTCAGCTGTCGTATTGTGTCGATTATTTTCTTGTTATGCCCTTTATTTTATCTTGATTTTATGTTAAGCACTTTGAATTGTATTTTTTGCATGAATTGTGCTATATAAATGAAGGTTGATTGATTGAATAACTATGAAAAGTAGCCTACTAAATGCCCACCTGAAAAAAGGCTAATCACAATCATAAGATTCAATGAAAAGGACTGCACACCAAGAGATACTGCTGAACATGTATATAGAACCATAAATGTGACATATGTCATAGTTAGTGGCATCATTTTTGAGACCATACCCAGGTAAGATGGTGGTCGGTAACCATGGTTTTATATCTATGAGCCAATCATCAGCTATTTGGCTTCTGGGACCCGATTATGACATCACAGTGGGTTAGAAAGTACATGACACTTTGCCATAGGTTCCTATTATAGCTGTACCCAGGTAAGATGGCTGCCAAATAGTTCCATTTCAGAATTCCAAATTACCATTAAATTACATATGTCATATGTATGGTTCTATATCTATGCTGCCGAAGGTCTATGTCGCCAAAATGCTTCAAATGTCTTTTTGCAAGTATCTCACAGTGTGCAGGACTCCCTTTCATTTACTTCAGCAAAAAGAATAACACCACAAATAATTCAGAGTAGCATTGACAGCGAGACTGAGTAGGCTGGCTACCTTCCCTCGAGTGCAGATGGATGGCATCAGACACTTTCTGGTGACATCTATTAACCAAAAACAAACCAGCGGTTAGGCTTGTGTAGCAATCCTACCGCAAAGCTCACAGGTCAGGCCCGCACAGCTGTGCACGCAAATTCCTTTTTCCCTAATTAACTTTAGATTTGTTGCTATGCCAACAAATAAAACCTCCTTCGGTTGATTTTTTTTTACATGGGAAAGCCTTTTGTTTTTAATCTGTTTACTAGTTTGAAAATGTGTTTTTAATATGAAAAAAAAACGAAACTTTTAAATTCCTTGCTGGCAAAAATCTGTTGACTTGGCAGGAGGTCATAGCATTTCATTCCCCGGAACAAACGTCAGACGTTGTCCTGCTTGTGTAATTGAGATCCCTGGAATTGATTTACGGCAGGGTAATGATTTAACTGGGAATGGGGATTAGCATTATTCAGACGGAGCCATA
This sequence comes from Ilyophis sp. 1 JC-2022, assembly GCA_022702515.1. NCBI lineage: Eukaryota > Metazoa > Chordata > Actinopteri > Anguilliformes > Synaphobranchidae > Ilyophis > Ilyophis sp. 1 JC-2022. Next base: position 33,028,586 of record CM040398.1, read on the forward strand.
TGTCAGACGCTCACCTTAAAGTCTGCATGCGCTCAATATGTTTAGCTTGCCTTCTCTTTTCAGAGTCAGCCAATCCATGGAGGCATCTGATTGGACAGATGCTTTGGTTACTGCCGTAAAAAAATATATTCACTTTTCAGAGCTGCAGGTAATCGTATTTCTTTAAAAAATAAATAAAAATTTAGCATGAAATAATCTGTTTGCCTTTTGAGAGATTTGTTGCCATGACAGCTCTGCAAATTCCACCCCCTGGTCACAAGCTCTCCATTGAGTCCTCTGAAAGAGGGGTTTCCTGTTCCAGACCTTTTCCATTTCTGAATAAGAGGGGATGAAGAATGAACCAAAACCAATTTAGGGGGAGGCAGCCCTCCACAAAACACCAGACGAATCATTCGCCATTTATTTGTGGGTTTGAGCTTTCACAAACATTGCCAGAGGTGTGCCATTCACTGGAGATAATGCTGGTCATTCCTGTCATTAGCATGTTAATAGAAGCAGTCAATCTTCCACTCTTTGCAGTCATATCTTCAGAGGAAAAAGACATTGGCAGCAGAACTCAGCTAAATTCATAAACCCAAGAGTCGGGGACATTTGCATGCGACCAAGAGACACATTTGCATAGATGAAAGCCCACAGGATGCAATTCCTATTCCAGAAAAAGTCTCATTTATATATTACGTATTATACAGTAAGGTGAACAACAGTGACTTACTACAGTCTCCATTACTGATTGTGAAAACCTGCTGTTCTGGTACACTGGCTCTGGTGTTATTTTCTTTCTACGGTTCTCCTACAGGTTTACCATTTAGGTTAACGGTTAAATTTCATCTCAAGATAAAACGAACCTCTCCGTTGTAAAGCTTGACAGTCACAGTCACAAAAGCAGTGGATGCCACAGGATGTGCTCCTTTGCAAAAATGTACCCTTTTATGGAAACAAACGGCATGTCGTCTTGTTCAGCCTGTCATATAAAACCATGTGGACATTCTCAACCATAACTGTCATCTACAGTTAGTTTCTGTAAGGCATGGTGCTGTTGTCTAGTTACAGAGTGCTTTTAAATCATTTTCTAACATTCAGAAAATCTCTCCAAAAATCAAATACTGTTCATAAGAATATGGTACAATAGACAAGAAGAAAAGGCCCAAATCAGAAGTGAAAAAGCAGTTTCCTTTTCATAATTCCTTGTATAAGCCTTTGACTTGTGATAATCATGTGAGACATGAGAATGTGTGGTTTAAAGTACTGCCTGATTTCACAGTGATTGGAGTCTTTCAAGTTCTGATGGCATGCTGCTTAACTCTATGGCAAGAGGATACCTTTTCACTTCCAAATTCTGCAAATCATTCGCAAGGCAGATTTATATACAACTGCCATTAGGTTTTCCTTAAAAGTTTATTTCTGTTAGAATTTCCAAAAACAAAAAATGAAATATAGTGAAATGAAGAGCTGGGTTATTATATAGTGCTGTGAAAAAGTATTTGCCCCCTGTCTGATTTTCTGCATTTTTGCATATTTATAACACTAAATGTTATCAGATCTTCAACCCAAGCCTAATAATGCATAAAATAGACCCTGAGTGAACCAAGAACACAACAATGTGACACACATTTCATATATTTATTAAAGAGAGGTATGAAACACCCAGTGCCCCTCTGTGAAAAAGTAATCGCCCCCTGAGTAATTGACTCAATAACTGGTTAGGCCACCTTTAGCAGCAATAAGTGCAACCAAATGCTTCCTGTAGTTATTGATTAGTGTCTCACTATGCCGTGGAGGAATTTTGGCCCAGAACTACTTAGCTCAGTGATATTTATAGGTTTTTGAGCATAACTGTGCATTTCAGGTCCTGCCACAACATCTCAATGGGGTTTAGGTCTGGACTTTGACTAGGCCATTCCAAAACTTTACATTTTTTGTTCTTCAACCATTCTGATGTAGACTTGCTTGTGTGTTTCGGATCATTGTCTTGCTGCATGACCCAGCTGCTCTTCAGCTTCAGCTCATGGACAGATGGCCTGACATTCTCCTGCACAATTCTGATACAGAGCAGAATTCATTGTTCCTTCAATGATGGAAAGGCATCCAGGTCCTGATCCAGCAAAGCATCCCCAAACCATCACAATACCACCATCATGCTTGACCGTTGGTATGAGGTTCTTACTGTGTTTTGGTTTTCGCCAGACATAACAAGGCCCATGTCAGCCAAAAAGTGTCAGCCATAGAACATTGCTCCAGAACTCTTGAGGATCATCCAGGTGCTTCTTGGCAAACTTGAGATGAGCATTCATGTTCTTCTTAGTGATCAATGGTTTCCGCCTTGCTACTTTGCCATGGATCCCATTTTTGCTCAGCGTCTTTCTGATATTGGAGTCATGAACCCTGATCTTAGCCAAGGAAAGAGAGGCCTGCAGATCTTTGGAGGTTGTTCTAGTGTTCTTTGTGACTTCCTGGATGATTTTACACCTTGCTCTTGGAGATTTTGGCAGGATGGTCACTCCTGGGAAGATACACTACCGTCCCAAACTTTCTCCATTTCGACAATATGGCTCTGACTGTAGTTTGGTGGAGCCCCAGAGCCGTATAAATGGCTTTGTAACCCTTTCCAGACTGACCCTAACCCTAACCCTACCTGTACAAACTGTGTGCTGTCAACTTCACTCTGATGGTAAGGGCCAGTTAGTCATATTTATTTTGGGCAGGGCTGGCCCAAATCAGGCCTAGTCATTAACCAAAGCACTCAAACAGCTAACCGTAATTAACCCTTTAATTTCATTGAATTTCTCTGAATTTTCTGGGGCAATAACTTTTTCACACCTGAAGATCGCATGTTTGATTACCTTGTACACCAAACAAATTAAAGAAGCATCAAACTTTTGTGCAAATTTTTCTGCCAGACAACCCACAAGACAATCTGACCAAATACAATGTGAAAAATGTGAAAAAATCTTGAAAATCAGACAGGGGGCAAATCATTTCACACAACATTATGCTCAGTGATTAGAATAATATAAGTTATTAGGTATACGTATCCAGTACGCGGTAAGTACATTTCCCTCCATAACAGACTTAATTATTTGCGGCATGGATTCAACAAGGTGCTGTAAACATTTTGGGTCCAAGGTAACTACATAGAATCCTGCAGTTCCTGCCTTTCAGCCATACGTTCATGCTCTGGACCTCCCATTCCACCTCATCCCAACGGCTAAACATTATACAGGGGGACAGAAAACATGCTTATGTACCACGCTAGGCTCACTGTGATGCATTTGGCATAACATGTTGCATAAGAAGGTACTCTGTCACCCTTTATGAATCAGGACATTTGCTTACATATCGTCACCTTCTTAAAATAATCGCCTAAGTCATTTTTTGAGGAACATGAGATTTTTGCTTAAATAAGCTCTTCATGATGCTGGCCACCTCTGGTAAAGTTGCCTAGATCCTTAATTGAAAGGATCATGCTGTTTTACCCCGGTAATGTAATCGCCTAAGTCAAGAGTGCTCTTAGGCTGTTTGTATGTTTGCCTAAGTCACAATAAATTTTGACTTAGGCATTTTTACAAGTTATTAATATGGCGGCTGCTTCAAGATGCACAAAGAAAATCAACATAAATGAAGTCATTTAGATGATTCTGGACTCGTCCCCGAATGGTAAGTGATAATGTTTACTACAATATTTGGCTAGGCTATAAATGTTGTGTAGTTATTTAGTCTTTAATCCTCTTATGTTACATAATTGACAGACAGCGTTATTTGTAAGTCAATAGTCATCTATTGATATACCCTTTTTGTGTGAAATGATTAACAAATATCATATATTCTGTATTCGGTTCAGTTTATTCTGTTTTCTGAAAAACTTGAAAATATGACTTAGGCGATTATTTTAAGAAGGTGACGATATGATTTACGAAGCCATTATGTCATGTTTATGAAGGCTTTTTATATGCTATATAAGATTTTATAAGTAAAATTATATATACCCTATATTACTATGCATTATATAACAGCAGATACTTCATTACTACAATATCATACACATTTGAAAACAAAATTTACAATTCATAATGTGTGGCATTGACAACTGACCCTTTCTTGACATTCTGATGAGTTCCATTTGGCTGGGTCGAGCGACTGTAAGGCTTATCGCATCTAATCACATGTAATGTGTTTACTCTAAATGGAAATTTGCATAGCCTGTGAGGACTTCCACAGGATATTCGTTAGCGTTTGACAGTATATACGTATATGTATTCCTATTCTCTGCAGCCTTCTCGTCTAGGGCAAATGCCATCTGGAGCTGAATCTGTTTGCTAGAAGGACTATAATCCTCTCACTGCATCTGTTAAACGCACTCATTCCCCCGTGTTCACAATGACTCTGACACAATGAAGCAAGTCAACAGGTTTCCGCAAACATCAGCACGTCAGCAAAGCAGAAGGCACATTATCTTCTCTGAACACACTGCCTGCATATACGGGTTGCAAATATGATATTTCATGGAAGTTTCAGGGTGCAGTAGGGTGGAAAAAGCCATGAGGAAAAAGCAGAATCGTAGTCAGGAACAGGCGAGGGTCAATACCAGGCAGGCACGGCAAAAGTACAAAAACACGAGCCAGGAAACAAAGTCAAAAAACACAATCCAAAAGTCGGGAAAACAGAAAGCAGGCACACATAGAAACTAGCAAAGCAGGGGTCAGGAAATGCTCGTAGCGAAACAGAGAAGACATACAACTGTGACGAACACAAGACAGCGGGGGGTATAAATGCACTGACTAACAAGCAAACGAGAAACAGGTGAACGGTGAGGCAGGTGAAACAAACAGGTAATCAGGTGCTAATACGGAAGGCGGGGCAGACATAATGAGGTACACAACCGTACACAGCCGTACACGACCGTACACGACCGTACACGACCGTACACGACCGTACACAACCGTACACAACCGAAACTAAAGTACAGAAAAATACACAGGACAGATTCACATACTGACAGGAAGAGTCGCTGGGGGCGGCTGTGGCTCAGGAGGTAGAGCGGGTCGTCCGCTGATCGCAGGGTCGGCGGTTCGATCCCCGGCTCCTCCTGTCCACATGTCGAAGTGTCCTTGGGCAAGACACTGAACCCCAAATTGCTCCCAATGAGCAGGCTAGCGCCTTGCATGGTGGCTGCCGCCATTGGTGTGTGAATGTGTGTGTGAACGGGTGAGTGAGAGGCCATTGTAAAGCACTTTGGATAAAGGCGCTATATAAGTGCAGTCCATTTACCAAGAGTAATGCATTTACTAACAATCGCATCGACAATCTTTGTATATTGACACATGGCAGCAGTCACACAGATGTGTTGCATACATGGAACGGCCTAGAAGGTCACATTGACAGAGACCCTTGGGATGCCCAATAAAAGCCACCAATCAGAGCACAATACGGGGTATTCTACACCAATCAGAGCACAATACGGGGTATTCTACACCAATCAGAGCACAATACGGGGTATTCTACACCAATCAGAGCACAATACGGGGTATTCTACACAGCTGTTAAAATGATCAGCTTGTTGAGTGGCCTGTTTTGATGATCACATTTTTTATGTACTTTAAAATAATGTTTTATGAATGAAGGCCCAGTGGCTGTCTCCTTACGCATTAGAGAGTCCTCGGCAGCATATCGACATACGTGTTGCTACAAATGACAGAACTAATAATTATGTGCTGTGTTAGTCAGACAGGCTCAAAAAAAGTCTCCCATATTTATTCATTGAAATTTTGACACTGATCATAGTTTTTCTTATTTATTTTTGTGTCTGAACTGGTAACACTCAGGGCCGGATCTACCATATGGGCAATTGAGCACATGCCCAGGAGCACCACGCCTTAGGGGGGCACCAAGAAGCCTATGTTTTTTTTTCTTCCCTTCCCCCCCCCCAACACAAAGCACTGGCTATCTGAACCACCAATCAGAGCGCTCCTGTGCATAGCAATTGTTGCTAACCACCACGGACCCCATAAAGCTTCCGTTTAGAAATCAGTACTTTCTCATTTCTATGAGGATTGTAGCCTGACTAAAACAAAGAGTTGTAGCTCTAGGCTATATCAAAATTAAATAAAAATGGTTAAACGGTGCGCACGGGGAGCAAAGATTAGCAAATCAATTGTCGATGTCACATAGGTTTGGTAAAAAATAAATATAAAAATGATGTTCAACTAAATAGTTTTGTAACATTAGTTAGTTACTTACCCAGCTGTGCACGATAGGCTACGAACAGTTCTGCCACGTTCTGGCAGTGCTGCTCACTTCCACTGACAACAGGTTAAGCTTCTCTTGTTTACGCTGAGAGCGATAGCTGACATTATGCGCTGATATTTCCCTTATTATAGGCATTGTAGCGAGTTAACATGAATCAAGACGTTTCTTTTTCCAATTACATATACATTTTAACTTCAAGTAGCCTACGGTCCGGATTGTGTGCAGATTCATATCTGTGAAAACCGCTCCAAATACATGAATTATGACTCAATGAATGAAAACTATGGAGCAGAAAAATGAAAACGTTGCAACGTTGGAGAAAAGTTACGTTAAACTCTGACTGTACGGAAGTTCTTAGCAAAGAATTAGACTTAAAATGACAATACAACTTATTTGATTTGATTAGCCGTTACCTGGAAGCATTTATGAGTTGTGTGTAGTGTCAACTGGTCGACACAGTAAATACAGTCAGCATTGGTCCAATATGTTTAGTTTAGCTTCCTTTAGGCTACTTAGGAAAATAAAGCAGTTTTTCCTTGACATGACCATGAATGAAATGTAATACACTAACGTAGCCTACCTGAGATTCGCTTGATTAGCAAGGGGGTAATCTGTGTTCAATTTCATAAAGTAGGCTACATACTAATGCAGGTTCATAGCTATAACTGGCAATATTAATTATTGTAATAATTTTTCTATTGATGTCTCTTTCTTGTTAGGCACTGTGTTCAGATTCTGTGGAAAATTAATTGTCCCTAGGCCTTACTTTGTTTATTTGTCCGGTAATAACGTTTAGATTTTTTTGTGTAGGCTATGTTGAAATCACAGCAAGTGATTGTGATTCAAAAATCATAAGTAACATTGGTTAAACAGTTTCTAGTAGCGATGAGGCCTGCACACTGATCTGATAGTACACTCATTTAATTCATCCTCACATTTAGTTCTCATTTAGCATTTAATACTGGCTTGTCTAAGTGTACGATATACTTTAGTATTGTGTTAGATGAGTTTACCCAACCACAGTTTGCAGATTATGTTGGGCACACATGTATGTTGTGGGTGGGGGAGGGGGAGGGGGTGTAGGTATTTTGCAGTGCTGATGCCCAGGGGCACTATAGAGTCTTAATTCAGCTCTGGTAACACTGTGCTAACTGACCTGCTAGTCCACATTATTGTGACTAAGAAAAACAAATGCTATGAAATGCATTGAAAGTGTGTTCTAGTATAGCTATAGTATATCACTCATATGTAGGATTATTCAGCCCGTAGTGAAAATTAAAATGAAAAATATTAACGTGAACTTTTAATTTTCATTTAATTTAAAATTTTCATTGTCAAGCTATATGTAAATGAGGTGGGTATGGCCCGCCTATCAATAAAATAATGCAGGGTAGGCCTCATATAGGCACTGCTGTACCATTGAGCAAGGTACCTGACCTGTTTCTGTAAATGTCAAGCTGTATAATTGGATAGTTTGTTGAATTTGTATGTTACATAAGCGTAAGTGGTGTAAGTTGCCGTGGATAAGAGCCTCTGCTAAGTGCTTAAATGTAACATGCACTGCCCGAGTTGGCAACCACACGTATCTGTCAGGCACCGTGAATCAGTCGTCACGGCCCACTTCCTGAACTTTCGCTGGCCGCAAGAAATATGCACCGCCTCTATTTTAGACCAGAGCACAAGGTTTGGTCGCCTCAGGATTAGGGCTGTGCTCAGCCCTCCTCTTCAGTGTGAGACCCACTGAGCCGAAATATTCACCCTCTCTGAATATTTACTGCTACTCAAGGTCCAGAATTAACACCCGCCAAATGCAAGTTAGTCTTCTCACAGGCCAACCTGCCACTCTGGCTTTTAAAAGAAATGGAACCCACATTTTTATTTTTAGGTACAAATCGTCATAATTTTGGGTTGGAAAAAAAAAAACTGCCAAGAGACGCAATCGCTTGGTCCGACAGAAATACAGAAAAACACCTCTCGTTTCATAAACAGCTAAAACTTTAAAAGTTTTTGCTATGGTTTTATATTTAGATTTAACATTAGATTTAACATTCCAATGTGGAGACATTTTCCAGGCATCGAAGCATTACTGCAGAGACAAAGTAAGCACCTTTACTGACGGATACTGTTAAAATGTTAATTAGAAACGTTTGGGATCCTCTCTGAATCTAAAAATTCTATCTTGACTCTGTTGTGTCTGATTTAGTTTAAATCATTTGTATGAACCATGTGTAAATATGCATCTTATTTTAGCAACATTACTTAATATCTAAGACAATCTTTAAGAATGGCTACGCCTATCCTTTAGTAAATAATCTTCTTTGCACTAAATCCTTAAGGGTTCCATGTATTGTTTTCTATGTAAAAGTCTTATTGCAGCGGCAGATGGTTATTTTGTTTATTGAGTTGATTGTAAATTGCAGAGGCGACCACCCAAGATGATATAGAGCAATGTCATTATTTTGGCCTGTAAAAAATACGCCTGGCTGGTACCTTGGCAGGTAAACCATAAAGTAAATGTTGGACCCTGCTGCTACTCTATGGGCTTTCACACTGATGTTGCTGAAGCAAAAGTGTTTTATGAAAAATAGGTATTCCACGTGTCACACGACACCACCTACACAGATGGTGTAAAATAGGTATTCCATGTGTCACACGACACCACCTACACAGATGGTGTTCCATTGGCTCCAAAGCTGCGATATTGATATTCAGCACCTGCATTAAATACGTGATGCATTAAATACTTTACAGCCATGTGGGATGGACACAAAGTTTAAGAACCGACACTCCATCTCGCTTCTACGTTTAGCAAATGGTTGAATATGTATCTCCTGCTTGAATGCAAATGGATTTTTCCACTTGAACATTGATGGTCTTGATGAGACAAGGTGCTCTACTACGCTGAAGGACATTAATTACGTAATATAAAGCAGAATGCAGCTCCGTGACCATGGCAGTGCCTCTTGTGGCCGGGAGTCCCTCGAGGCAAAATAAAAGACCCCTTTAATCATCTCTCTCCTCAATAGTGACCCCTGTGGTTGATTGGGGCACCTGCGATCTGCCCGTGCCCACGGCACTATCCTCCAGACAAGAAAATGTGCAGCATGGCTCGTGGACTGCAGAGTGATGAGAAGCGACAGCTGGCTGTGCGTGTCCCAGTGCTCACTCTACTGACCCGATGGGGCTCCCAGTGCTCACTCTACTGACCTGATGGGGCTCCCAGCGCTCACTCTACTGACCTGATGGGGCTCCCAGCGCTCACTCTACTGACCTGATGGGGCTCCCAGTGCTCACTCTACTGACCCGATGGGGCTCCCAGCGCTCAATCTACTGACCCGATGGGGCTCCCAGCGCTCACTCTACTGACCCGATGGGGCTCCCAGTGCTCACTCTACTGACCTGATGGGGCTCCCAGCGCTCACTCTACTGACCTGATGGGGCTCCCAGCGCTCACTCTACTGACCTGATGGGGCTCCCAGCGCTCACTCTACTGACCTGATGGGGCTCCCAGCAGTAATGGCAGGGGCCTGTGCTAATGACTGGGCTTTCCAAATAAGAGAAAGACAAGTGCCAAATGTAAAGCTGGAAAAATGCGCAAAAATAGCATTAAATTAGATTACAAACAAAAAAACCCTCATCTTCCTGTTCTCCTGTTTGTGCACATTGCACTATTAATACTGCAAACAGAGAAAAAAAAATAGGCTTTTCAAAATATAATAATAATACTTTTTTTTTCAAGGCACAATTTGGCCACTGGGTTCCCGCGTGCTTCGGATGCATTACAGAAATGGATGAATCTCAAAGCATTTACCCTTGCAGTATAATGTATGCCTTGTCCCAGCACAGATACAGACATTATGAAGGAAACCTGGAACATCTTTACTGCTTCATCGTGTTCTCTGGTTTCTTTTAGAGAGGCCATGTATAGAGGATATACATGTTTAATAAAGACAACAGGCCCTTCAGCCCATATATGCTCAATATTCTTATCAACTAGAGACTATCCAATGGTCTCTGCTTCAGGACCATGCATTCCATGTCCTGAATATTCTGCAGGGAAAGAAAAGCCCTCCTTTGACTGATGTCCTCCTGATTGACTGACTAATCAAACCTGGAATACTCTCAGTTATTTCTGTAATTTATTTACAACATCAATCAAATGCCTTTTTATTCTCCTTTTGATGAGCCTGATAATATTAAGAGTCCTAAATCTTTCCTCATAGATTTTAAAGTTGCCCTACTTGGTACTTGTCCAAGAAATTTGATATTTTTTTACGGACACAATACACACACAATGCTTTTATGGGATTTCTATTAAATATAATTTTTATAATCTACAACATGGGATTAAAAAAAACTTAAGGAATGGCTGAAAAAATATGAATCAATATTGACTAAATATTACAAAAAAAGACAAGAACAGGCCTTGTCCAAACCATATATCTAGTATAAAATGACATTCAGCATTATTGAGTAGAGTAGTTAAATAAAGAGGCCATTTGAACAATAAAACAGGCCTCTATTGCACAATAACCGCAAAAGAAATATAATAAATGTGGACCCAGAGGAGAGTGGAGGAGAGAGGTACAAAAGGGAGTGGTACCTAAGTGGATGAAAATGGTACCTCAATGGCACCATCCTCCAAGTTGTCAAGGAGCTGAATTATAGCACATTTAACAAGTTATTTTTCTTTCTTTTTCTCTCTCTATCTCCCCTCAGCTCCAGTTACTGAATTTAGCTTGCAGTGCAGACAGCTGCTAACACCTTTTTTCTTTCAGTGCAGAGAACAGAGCATTCTCAAGGTTCCTGAAGTACGTCGGCCACAGCAGGCATCAAAAGTCGCAGTTCAGACTTGAGACCAGAACCGCAATTCTGATATTAAGAGCCGGAATTCAAAACCGACTATTTAAACACGGTGTATCCAACACAAACAGTCAGACAAAAAAAACTAAATGTATATTAAACATATATTGTATGGAAATATATATTTGAGAGTGATCAGCAACTCACCATAAACTCCTAATCTATAAATGTTCCTGATAAACAAGTTGTAGTTGTAGTTGATTGAAGCTCACCAAAAATGTATATTCCATAATTCATAGTGATTAGCAGCTCACCCAAAATTCACAATCTATAATTGATGGGGAACAGCAACTCACCCAAAACTCCTAATCTATAGTTGATGGTAACCACAATAACGTTGCCGTAGCTTGCAAGAATGCTCCCGTCGATCATGTTTCCTGTTCCCTCCATGTAGGATCCTCCATGGATGTACACCATGACTGGCTTCAAGCCGTTCTCATCATGAATATCTGCAAAGAGGAACAAAAGATATCAACACAAATTAAGCCCAAAATGACAACACACAGCAATGCCCTATTATGTATTATTTTATAAATTTTTCCCCTTATTAATTTTGTTCTCCTTTGTATCACATTAATGAAAAGATAATTTACGTCCGAGTGTTTGTTGCCACATATGTGCAAATTCACAATCAAAACCATTTTTTGAATTGAGCTGATGATTAAAATATGATTGTCTTTGTGATGAGCACCCTGTACAAAATAATAGGCTCAATACCAGGCAGCGTCTTTATAACAAGATAAAAACCAGACAATCTTTTCCATTTTTCATCAATGTAAAATGTCAGAGAATTCAGTTTGTTCAATTTGTCTTTACACCACTGCTTCCAAATCCAGCGGCAAAGAAACATCAGGAAACATCAGGTAATTATCAAAACCTTCAAAGTATTCTTCAGACACTTCAGATTGGTCTCCTTAAAATACAGATGAGGACACAAAACAGACATTTTTCAAATCGTGGACCGTACGTTTATCCATGCCAGATAATGCTGACTGGTGATAAAATGTGTAAATAGTGATTAATCATAAAGAGGAGAGACCATTAGCATGAGAGAAAAGCAAAAAGATAAGGACTACTCATTTTAATGTTTTTCAACTTAACATATGCTGGTTTAATATTTATGGTTAAAATTGAGGCTGGATTCAAGCCTATAGCTGGAGACTGCTGCGACAGCACTGTGCCTCTGTAATAGCCCGCCCATAAATGGTGCATTTGGAATGTTCCAGAAACAGCATTAAAACGTCACCCGCGATCCTTCTCATCCGAGAAAACTGACAGCGGATTTGTCAGCAACTGCCACCTCCCTTTACGTATCGCAGTCATGAGCAGGGCCTGGTGCATTAGCCGCGGGACATAGTGGCGGCATGGACTGAGCGTGCTCGGGCCTGCGTAACTGACACTCCGCGGCAGCCCCGCCATGCCCTGATTAGCGCTCGCGTCGGTCGCCAGCCGTGGCGCAGGAAGCGGGCCGCATGTTCATTCCGGTCGCATGCCAGTCCAGCCTGACGGCGGACAGACAGGCCTCCGGGTGAGGTTCACTGTGAAGGGCCCTGGCTGTTAATGCTCTCAGTGAAACACACTGTGACAGGTTATTAATCTCTGCCGCCTTGGCAGTGGTTGCCAGGGCTTGCGAAGCGTAAAGACACACATGCAACACTCCTTTTCCCGCCTACCCCCGCCTGCAGTGGCACTTCGGATCGTTATTGGAGACTTTTGTGTGCCTGTGAGAAAGCCAGCTTGTCTCTTGTGGATATTTGATAGCAGAAGGTGTTCTCCATGCACACTTATACACTTATAGGAGCCAGTCAGACACTAACCTTGTATCCGTATCCTTATAATCTTGTATACACTCTTAATCTTCTATCGCATTTGCGGTGAGCCCTATGGATAGGAGTGCAACGTTGGACTGGCGTGTGAACGGTTTACAGAAGCTCTTCCCATGCCAAGGCCACGTGGGAAATCCTGGCAATGAATCCGAAACAGAGCAGCAGGCTCAAAATATGGATCTTTAAATCGATCATATGCAGGATATGTGACGCTATTTTTAAAATCCATGTTTTCAAGAAGAGGTGCCAATTATTTTGCCGTTTTATAACTTCCCAATACGGTACTTTACCGCTGACTTGGTCACACAGTAACTTATGGAAATATGGAGAGAGGAGGAGAATCCTTTGGCTTTGTAGGCTCTAGATTATGGGTTTTCAACCTGGAGGCCTTTGAATGGAATTGATATGCAATGATGTATATGGATTTGGGGAAAATATAAAATATAAAACCCTTGTTGACTTATGATGGTAGACCCCTGGATGACTTTGAGCCAGGGTGGGGTTGGAAACCCCTGCTCTAGATTATGGAGGCAATCTGTACGCTGGGTAAAGTGCAGGCCTTGCTTCAGCGCTGTTGCAGCAGACCACTCATGGCGGAGGGATATATATTCTTGAGCACGGAGCCCGGTTGCTCATGTTCGGCTCATGGCGGAGGGATATATATACTTGAGCACGGAGCCCGGTTGCTCCCCCTTTTGGCGCCAGAGGCTTCGTTGGAAGGGTGCAGATGGCCTTTAGTATCCGTGCGGCTATTGTAAGCAATGCATCGCGCCCTGAACCGCTCTCATTTCCCGTGCGCTCCACAGAGCCCTGGCCAGCGCTCGGCGCCTCGTTTCCATGAGAACGGCGCCAGTGTCATTTCTTTCAGAAAACATCCCTGTGGCCAAATCTGTCCAACAGGCCTTTGATGGAATTTTCTTTTTTTTAAAAGCCAAATAGAGAGCCTGTTATGTACTTTATTTATGCAGGTTTAACCCCAGGAGTGCCTAACCATTCATACCCACTCCTGCTGTTCAAAGGCCCTGTTCTTATCGATTCTCCCTGATCAAAACAGGTATTCAGTCTGATGTATTCTCTCCCCTGCACCAACAATCATAACAAAAATGGGCTTCCAGAAATGGCAATATATACAATATATTGGGTCTAAACTACAAACCCCAGTATGTAAAATCCACATAAGAGCAGAAAGCAGCATTCTCTTTTACAAATATTTAATTGAAAACAGTACAAAAAAAGATACTTAATGTTTTACCTTATCAACTTTATTGATTTTTGTAAATATATGCTAATTCCAAATGTGATGCCTGCAACACGTTCCAAAATAGTTATGAAGCTATTAAGTTATTAAGGGACTAGATTAAGATGTAAATTACATGGGAATAGTATGGCACCCATGGTTGGCTAAATGCTTATAAGTCATCAAGGGTCTGAGGTATCAAACAAGCCTCAAACCATCAGGGTTGTTTCTCCTGACTTATTTTTGCATAGAGTTCAATAGAAAAAGGAGTCAGGAGAAACAACACTTAAAGTGATCCATCAATATCTATTACATATCTGGAAGCAGAGTGATGGTTTGAGGCTCGTTTGATACCTCAGAATCTTGATGACTTACAACCATTTAGCCAACTATGGGTTCCATACTATTCCATGTAATTTACAGCTTAATCTAGTTCCACCCCCCAATTCCCATAGAGATCCATTGAAATGTAGAGAGGTTATAGTATCGCTTGTAAGAGTACCCTATTATACCCAGTCATGATAGCATCACCTGTTTACCTGTGGAATGTTCCAAACAGGTGTTTTGTTGAACTTCCGTCTTTTTTTTTTTTGCCACTGTTCCAACTTTTTTGGAACGTGTTGCAGGCATCAAATTCAAAATTTGCATATTTTTTTTACAAAAATCGATAAAGTTCAAAAGGTAAAACATTAAATATATTTACTTTGCACTGTTTTCAATTAAATATATGTAAAAGAGAATTGAAAAATCACTGCTTTCTGCTTTTTTTGTGTTTTTTACATACTGTCCCAATGTTTTTGGAATTGGGGTTTGTAATAACTGTGAGAATATGTGTTTAACCTGGGCTGCATGAACATAGAGTACTCTTATTAGTACCGCCTTCCAGCAGTATCATGCTCTATGGCTGATGTCCAGTAAGCAAGGAGCCTTGGAAACAGATGTTACACACAGCAGCTACTGCATGGAGCAGGAGAGAGGGCTGAATATTAAAGCAAATCATTCTATAGATAGAAATGTCCAGCAGTTCTGACAAAATATACCACACCACATTAAATTTAGTTTAAACTGTCGGACAGATGCCAATTAAAATAGATAGAGAGGGCACAAATATAACTTGATATGCACTGGAGAGTTACAACGCACATTTTCTTATTTCTTTGAGCAAAACAATAACCGCAAATATAGATAAACTGCTATTCACCAGACAGTGTTTCCATTATTTGTCATTACGCAAATACTCTGCCCGAGTGATTATCACCGCTATGGCATTCATTCCGTTTATTTCTGCATAGAATAGTTTTTTGTTTCCCCCCCCAGAGTAAGTGATTATGCTCTTTAATGGTGGCATCTCTGCTGCACGTCCACCTTCATGTGATTCATTAACAAACAATGAGATTTAAAATGTGTGCGATCATTTCCCATCTGGGGGGGGGAATTGTTCTGCTAGAGGCAAAAAGGCGTTTACTGTGACTCACCATATTTAGGGGTGAGACAGGAGCAGAGGACTTCTCAGGGATGTAGGGAGGGCGCTGTCCATTCAGGACCTCGAGCATCCTGACACAGACAGGCTGCAGGACCTTGGACAGCTCCACGTGCACTTTCAGCTGGAGCCCACTCCTAACCATGCCTGCTACAATGCATGACCTTGATTGGGGCTTCTATTAAAGGGCCATGCTTCCGGGCTTAGAGAGAGACCTGTTTGCTCACTATGCTTCTATTATGGCTTCCAGAGCTCTTTTTATTAGCAGTGCCTTTTTATATTTTTGTTGTCATTTTGTGAATCCCTTTCCTTTTTTCCATGTAAGGAATAAATAAAAGGCAGACAACCAACCTGTTTTTCCTGAGGTTACGCACCATATATACAGCAAACACTCCAGCCCTGTGTTTATATATACAGCAACCACTCCAGCCCTGTGTTTATATATACAGCAACCACTCCAGCCCTGTGTTTATATATACAGCAACCACTCCAGCCCTGTGCTTATATATACAGCAACCACTCCAGCCCTGTGTTTATATATACAGCAACCACTCCAGCCCTGTGTTTATATATACAGCAACCACTCCAGCCCTGTGTTTATATATACAGCAACCACTCCAGCCCTGTGCTTATATATACAGCAAACACTCCAGCCCTGTGTTTATATATACAGCAAACACTCCAGCCCTGTGCTTATATATACAGCAACCACTCCAGCCCTGTGTTCATATATACAGCAAACACTCCAGCCCTGTGTTTATATATACAGCAACCACTCCAGCCCTGTGTTTATATATACAGCAACCACTCCAGCCCTGTGTTTATATATACAGCAACCACTCCAGCCCTGTGTTCATATATACAGCAACCACTCCAGCACTGTGTTTATATATACAGCAACCACTCCAGCACTGTGTTTATATATACAGCAACCACTCCAGCCCTGTGCTTATATATACAGCAAACACTCCAGCCCTGTGTTTATATATACAGCAACCACTCCAGCACTGTGTTTATATATACAGCAAACACTCCAGCCCTGTGTTTATATATACAGCAACCACTCCAGCCCTGTGCTTATATATACAGCAACCACTCCAGCCCTGTGTTTATATATACAGCAACCACTCCAGCCCTGTGTTTATATATACAGCAACCACTCCAGCCCTGTGTTTATATATACAGCAACCACTCCAGCCCTGTGTTCATATATACAGCAACCACTCCAGCCCTGTGTTTATATATACAGCAACCACTCCAGCCCTGTGTTTATATATACAGCAACCACTCCAGCCCTGTGTTTATATATACAGCAACCACTCCAGCCCTGTGTTTATATATACAGCAACCACTCCAGCCCTGTGCTTATATATACAGCAACCACTCCAGCCCTGTGTTTATATATACAGCAACCACTCCAGCCCTGTGTTTATATATACAGCAACCACTCCAGCCCTGTGTTCATATATACAGCAACCACTCCAGCCCTGTGTTTATATATACAGCAACCACTCCAGCCCTGTGTTTATATATACAGCAACCACTCCAGCCCTGTGTTTATATATACAGCAACCACTCCAGCCCTGTGTTTATATATACAGCAACCACTCCAGCCCTGTGCTTATATATACAGCAACCACTCCAGCTCTGTGTTTATATATACAGCAACCACTCCAGCCCTGTGCTTATATATACAGCAACCACTCCAGCTCTGTGTTTATATATACAGCAACCACTCCAGCCCTGTGTTTATATATACAGCAACCACTCCAGCCCTGTGCTTATATATACAGCAACCACTCCAGCCCTGTGTTTATATATACAGCAAACACTCCAGCCCTGTGTTTATATATACAGCAAACACTCCAGCCCTGTGCTTATATATACAGCAACCACTCCAGCCCTGTGTTTATATATACAGCAACCACTCCAGCCCTGTGTTTATATATACAGCATATTGTTACGATCCGCTCCACTCCCCGTCCCTTCCTTGGTGTTTTCCTCTGTTTTCCCTGAACCTGATTGTGTCATGTCTGCGTTAATTTCCTTATTGTGTCCACATTGCACAATTACTACTCGCACCACATCTTAATTACACAATTCACACTTAATTCACATCTGGACAGCGTGTGTCGATTTTCTGCCGTCGGATCGATAAGTATCTTTTTTACATTTGGTTTTAGCTGTGCGTTAGATAATTTGAACCGCTTTGTAGCCATTGTGTAGCTGAGGTAAATCGCAGCAGTTAGCGATCTGTTTAAAGTGACTTGTATGTAGTTTTAAGCCTACAACCGGTGTTTTTGCTGCTAATGTCAAGTACCTTCACCTGAGTGTATTTATAGCGTGTCTACCACTCGTACTACAGAGTGCATCTGGACAGCGTGTGTCGATTTTCTGCCGTCGGATCGATAAGTATGTTTTTTACATTTGGTTTTAGCTGTGCGTTAGATAATTTGAACCGCTTTGTAGCCATTGTGTAGCTGAGGTAAATCGCAGCAGTTAGCGATCTGTTTAAAGTGACTTGTATGTAGTTTTAAGCCTACAACCGGTGTTTTGTGCTGCTAATGTCAAGTACCTTCACCTGAGTGTATTTATAGCGTGTCTACCACTCGTACTACAGAGTGCATCTGGACAGCGTGTGTCGATTTTCTGCCGTCGGATCGATAAGTATGTTTTTTATTTTAGCTGTGCGTTAGATAATTTGAACCGCTTTGTAGCCATTGTGTAGCTGAGGTAAATCGCAGCAGTTAGCGATCTGTTTAAAGTGACTTGTATGTAGTTTTAAGCCTACAACCGGTGTTTTGTGCTGCTAATGTCAAGTACCTTCACCTGAGTGTATTAACCCTGCAAGCAGCTGAATGCAATCGGCAATTAGCAAATAGTGCATAAATTAAAGCCGAGGTTGCCGTAAGTACGGCAGCCTCATCAGCAATTCGTAAGACTTTGTTCTTATCTTTTCACCACCTACCATGTGTTTAACCCCCATTCCTCTGTGCTATATACCTCGAGCCTGGAGGTCCAACCACCGCAGGCGCTGCCCGGCTAACCTGGTCTGCCCACCCCTGTCCCTTCATAAGGAACTCTCAGTGGTGGGTGGACTATGGAACTGCCGCTCAGCTGTCCAGAAAACTGACTTCATCACTGCCTATGCTAAGATGAAGTCCCTCCACTTCCTGGCTCTCACTGAGACCTGGATCACTCCAGATAACACAGCCACTCCCGCTGCTCTGTCTGCTGGCTATTCCTTCTCCCACACCCCCAGGGCCTCTGGCCGAGGCGGGGGTACTGGGTTGCTCATTTCCTCATCCTGGAAATTTTCTATTCACACTGCACACTGCCTGAAATTCTCTACTTTTGAGTTTCATGCAGTCACTGTAACCCACCCATCTATACTTAACATTGTAGTTCTCTATCGCCCTCCAGGTCCGCTCGGTGCTTTCCTGGATGAACTGGACACTCTCCTGAGCTCTTTCCCTGAGGATGGCACCCCTGTAATCCTACTGGGAGACTTCAACCTCCATCCAGAGAGTTCCCAGCTACCCAGTGTCGCCTCACTCTTCCAGTCCTTCGCACTCACTCAATCCCCATCGCCTGCCACCCACAAGGCTGGTAACCAACTAGACCTTGTACTCACCAGGAGCTGCGCCACGTCTGAACTCACGGTGACCCCGCTCCATGTATCGGACCATTTCTTTATTTCATTCTCTCTTTCCCTCCCACTCTCCCTCAACCCTACTAATGACCCACCCACTGTTATGTTCAGGAGAAATCTCCGCACCCTCTCGCACTCCTCCCTCACTACTTCCGCTCTCTCTAAACTTCCTCCTCCCGCTTCCTTTGCGAATATGCATGTTGATGTTGCCACCTCTATGTTTAACTCCTGCCTCTCTCAGTCTCTCAACTCACTTTGTCCTCTTGTCTCCAAAACAGCTCGACCATCACCCCCCTCCCCGTGGCTGACAGATTCTCTCAGATCCAGCAGAACCCTGCTGCGAGCCGCTGAGAGAAAGTGGAGAAAATCCAGATCCCCAGATGACCTGGCCTCCTATCACACTCTGCTGGCAGCCTTCACAGCTACAACTACATCGGCTAAGGCTTCTTTTTTTCAGTCTAGAATTAATGCATGTGTGTCTAATCCACGGAAACTTTTCCACCTTCTCCTCCCTGCTTATCCCCCCTCCGCCCCCTTCACCCTCCTCCCTCTCTGCAGATGACTTCCTAACCCACTTCGAGGGGAAGGTGGCCATGATCCGCAACTCCTTCACACCTCAGGTGACACCCCACATCCCCCATACCGAACCCATCGCCATGCTGTCGTCCTTCAAGACTCTGGAGGAGGCAGATGTGCTCCAACTCATGACGCACCAGCGCGCAACCACCTGTGCGCTGGACCCCATCCCGTCGGCAGTCCTCCAGTCAATATCCGCTGAGCTTGTTCCATATCTGTCTTCTATTATCAACACCTCCCTAACCTGTGGCCATGTTCCTGCTGTTTTTAAGACTGCCCGTGTAACCCCACTCTTAAAAAAACCTAGCTTAGACCCCTCTGATGTCAGGAACTACCGTCCTGTATCTCTCTTGCCCTTCCTGTCCAAAACCCTTGAACGAGCTGTACATAACCAACTGTCTGTTTTTCTCCACCAGAATAACCTGCTTGACCCCCATCAGTCCGGCTTCAGAACCGGACATTCCACTGAAACTGCTCTCCTGGCCGTGACCGAGGCACTCTCCAATGCTAGAGCCTCATCCCTCTCCTCTGTCCTGATTCTACTTGATCTGTCTGCAGCATGTGACACGGTCAACCACAAACTCCTGATCTCTACACTTTCTGAGATGGGCATTTCTGGGACTGCCCTCTCCTGGTTTGTATCGTACCTCACTGATAGATCCTACCAAGTCTCTTGGAAGGGTTCTGTTTCTGCACCCCATCCCCTGTCTACAGGAGTCCCGCAGGGATCTGTACTTGGTCCTCTGCTGTTCTCCATTTATACAAAGTCTCTTGGTTCAGTAATCAATTCACATGGCTTCTCATACCATAGTTATGCTGACGATACTCAACTCTTCCTTTCTTTCCCTCCCTCTACCCAACAGGTGAAGGAGAGGATATCTGCTTGTCTGGCCGACATCTCTGAGTGGATGACTACCCATCACCTGAAGCTCAACCTCGACAAGACAGAGCTCCTCTTCATGCCATACAAAACCTCCCCGCTACTTGACCTCTCCATCACCGTTGACGGGACCGTGGTGGCTGCCTCCCGCTCTGCAAAGAACCTGGGGGTGGTCCTAGATGACCAGCTGGACTTCAAAGACCACATCAGGGCGACGGCACGGTCCTGCAGGTTCCTCCTGTACAACATCAGGAGGATTCGACCATACCTGACCACCTACTCCACCCAGCTTCTGGTCCAGACTATGGTCACCTCACGCCTGGACTACTGCAACTCCCTGCTCGCAAGCTTACCAGCCTGCGCCATACTCCCTCTTCAACTGATCCAGAACGCAGCTGCCCGGCTTGTGTTTAACCTCCTGAAATTTTCACATGTCACCCCCCTGTTGAGGTCACTCCACTGGCTGCCAGTTGCAGCTAGGATCAGGTTCAAAGTTCTGACCCTGGCCCACACTGCAGCTAATAGGACAGGCCCCGTCTACCTGCAGGACCTGATCCAGACCTATGTTCCTGCTCGACCACTTCGCTCATCTACAGCAGGGCGCCTCGCACTTCCCCCCCTCCGTGTCAATGGCGCTCGCTCCTCCCGACTGCGGAGCTTTTCCACCCTAGCTCCCCAGTGGTGGAACGAACTTCCCATTCCCCTACGCTCAATACCAACCCTGCCTGCTTTCCGTCATGGCCTGAAAACACACCTTTTCAGGCTCCACCTGGACTAATACTTATCTAGGACCTCATGGTATGTCTTCTTGTTGAACTGTGTACTCAAGTTTATACTATTTAGAATAGAATTGTAGTAGAGATGATTTACCCAGTTCACTGTAAACTGCACTGTGTTCGTTACTAGGGATAGCTGATACTGTATGAGAAGAATGTGCTTTCTTATCTGTTCTGTAGTTACTTCGATGACCTTTCTATATGCACTTACTGTACGTCGCTTTGGATAAAAGCGTCTGCTAAATGACTGTAATGTAATGTAATGTTAATTGCTTTCACCGCATTCCTCATGCGTTTTCTAATTGTTCAATCAATTCGCTGATTTCGCACGCATTTCCCGCAAGCTGCAGTTTATCAGCTCTAATGACACTAGTTATATTTACCGTGCTGTTCCTGTGATTTGTTGTCAGAGTATTACGGTCCTGGTCTCGTTTGTACTTGTTTCCCTATGTGCTAGCTTGCTAGACTCTGGCTGTCTACCCCGGTCTGGATTTCCTACACCCTGGCTTTCCGGTGTGGATCCTGACTCTGCCTCCGCCTGATCCTTCACTACTACCCAGGCTAAAACCACTCCTGGCTACTTCGCTGGATCCTGTTCACCAGCTCTCTGCGGGTTCCACAGTGAATATTGTTTATTGTTAAACCCTGATTTCCCGGTGTGGATCCGACCCGGGATTACGAAAATAAAAACCCTTCTTTTCAAAAGAAAGACTCTGTCTCGTCGTGCATTTGGGTCCTTCCCTGCTGGTCATCACAGAATACTCTGACCAGACATGGACCCAGCCGACGCGGAACAAATTCGCCACGCCCTCACCTGCCAGGCTACCCAGATCGCCCAGCAAAGCAGCCGCCTGGACGAAGCACTGGAGTTGTTCCGGGGCATGGCGGAACGGACAACCCAATTGGGCACCATGCTAACCCAGATGGCTGCCCAGACTTCACTACTCCGTCCTGAATCGGAGAATCCACCACAACCACCGGCACCAGCTCCATTACTACCTCCTCGGGAACCTCGCGCCAACCCTCCAGAACGGTACTCAGGTGAGCTGGGGAAATGCCAGCCCTTCCTGCTACAGTGTGAGCTGGCGTTCCGGATGCAGCCATCCTCCTACTCTGCTAACGCCACCCGTGTGGCGTACGTCATCACCTGCCTGGGAGGAGAGGCGCGGGACTGGGCCGCCGCGTTGTGGGAGAAGCAACCCACCCTCTGCACCAGGTACCTGGACTTCGCCATGGAGATGCGGCGCACCTTTGATCATCCCGTGTGCGGGAGAGACGTTAACCAGCAACTTATCGCGCTAAGACAAGGCGAGCGCAGTGTGGCGGAGTTCGCAATCAAATTCCGGATCCTCGCGGCGCAGTCGGGCTGGAACGACGCCTCCCTACAGGGCGTCTTCCGCTCCGCCCTTTCCGAGGAGATGAAGGACGAGATGGCCACCCGCGATGACACCCCCACGCTCAATGACCTCATCTCCTTGGCCATCACGGTCAACAACCGTCTGCGCGCCCGCACCCGTGAGAGGAGGGCTTACGTCCCTACTCAACAGCCTCTGGGAACCACGCCCTCGCACCCTGCTCTTCGCCATCAGGCTCCCATGTCCCTCGAACCTCCGGAACCCGTGGAACCTATGCAGCTGGGCGGTACTACGTCCGACCCTGCCGCTCGCCGCCGCCAACGCCGGGCCACCGGAGCATGCTTCTATTGCGGCCGCACGGATCACCTCCTTAGCTCCTGTCCTGTGCGCCCAAAAGAGAGGGCTCGTCAGCAACCCTAGGCCTACTGGTGAGCCAGACCCAAACACCTGGCCTAGCTCACAACCGCTTCCAACTCTCTGCGGTCCTCAAATGGGGCACTACGGCCTCCGCCACCGTATCTGTTCAAGCCCTCATCGACTCAGGAGCCGACTCCAACTTTGTGGACTCCCAGTTCGTGCACGAGTCCGGGATTCCCACGGAAGAACTGGAGAGACTAATCAACGCCTATGCCTTGGACGGCCACCGCCTGGCCCACATCACCCACCGCACCATCCCCATCCAACTGCTTCTGTCCGGTAACCACCGTGAGACCATTCAACTCCACATCATCAGCACTCCTCACTCCCTTCTGGTCCTTGGTCAGCCCTGGCTGCACCAACACAACCCCCTGCTCGACTGGATCACATCCAGCGTCACCAGCTGGAGCACCCAATGCCACACCTCCTGTCTCCACTCGGCGGAACCTCCCTCTAGCACGGAAATCAAGACGTCCGTGCCAGAGGTCGACCTTAAGGGGGTCCCCCATTGTTACCGGTACATGTCCCGGGTATTCTCCAAGTCCCTTGCCTTGTCCTTACCCCCCCACAGACCCTACGATTGTGCCATCTCCCTGCTTCCGGGTGCTCCCCTACCCTCCGGCCGCCTGTACAGCCTATCCGGTCCGGAAAGAGCGGCCATGGAGGACTATATCAAGGCCTCCCTCGAAGCAGGTATCATCCGCCCCTCCTCCTCGCCCGTCGGAGCTGGATTCTTCTTTGTCAAGAAGAAGGATGGCTCCCTCCGCCCCTGCATCGACTACCGGGGCCTCAACTCCATCACCGTCAGAAACAAATACCCTCTACCCCTACTGAATTCGGCCTTTGAACTGCTGCAGGGCGCCCGGGTTTTTACCAAGCTGGACCTCCGTAACGCCTACCACCTGGTACGGATCCGGGAGGGGAACGAGTGGAAGACCGCCTTCAACACCCCCCTGGGTCACTTCGAGTACCGGGTGGTCCCGTTCGGCCTTACTAATGCCCCAGCTATCTTTCAAAACCTAGTGAACGATGTACTGAGGGATTTCCTCAACCGCTTCGTCTTCGTTTATTTAGACGACATACTCATTTTCTCCCAGAACCAACGGGAACACCAAGACCATGTCTCCCTGGTTCTACAACGCCTACTGGAAAATAAGTTGTTTGTGAAAGCCGACAAATGCTTGTTTCATGCTCCCTCAGTCTCGTTCCTAGGTTTTGTGGTGGAGAGGGGCGACATACGGCCGGACCCGGCCAAGATCCAGGCGGTTACGGAGTGGCCTATCCCCACCACTCGTAAGCACCTGCAGCAGTTCCTGGGGTTCGCCAACTTCTACAGAAGGTTCATCCGCAACTACAGCCAGGTAGCCGCACCCCTCACCGCCCTCACATCCATTAAAACCCAGTTTTCTTGGAATTCCCTGGCAGATCAATCCTTCACCAAACTCAAGACACTATTCACCACGGCCCCCATCCTCTGCTGTCCGGAACCCGACCGCCAATTCGTGGTGGAGGTGGACGCCTCTGACACAGGCGTAGGGGCCGTCCTGTCCCAACACTCCCCCCTCAACCACAAGCTCCATCCCTGCGCCTTCTTCTCCCGCCGCCTCTCTCCTACCCAACGCAACTACGGGGTAGGGGATCGTGAGTTTCTGGCCATCAAGCTGGCACTGGAGGAATGGAGACACTGGCTTGAAGGGACCACTCAACCGTTCCTGATCCTGACTGACCACCGCAACCTACAG
The DNA here is from genome assembly GCA_022702515.1 of Ilyophis sp. 1 JC-2022. Taxonomy (NCBI): domain Eukaryota; kingdom Metazoa; phylum Chordata; class Actinopteri; order Anguilliformes; family Synaphobranchidae; genus Ilyophis; species Ilyophis sp. 1 JC-2022. Next base: position 33,053,633 of record CM040398.1, read on the forward strand.
TACATCCAGTCAGCCAAACGACTTAACTCCAGACAGGCTCGTTAGTCGTTGTTCTTCTCCAGATTCAACTACTCCATCACCTTCAAACCCGGATCTAAAAACATCAAACCCGACGCCCTCTCTCGGATCCACTCCTCCCCTGCCGACCTGTCTGTCCCGGAGACCATCGTTCCGGCTTCCTCCGTCGTGGCTGCGGTCCGGTGGCCTATCCAGAAGATCGTACTGGACGCTCAGGTGACGCATCTCGATCCTCGCCCTAACCCCTCTTCTACCCTGTTCGTTCCCAACCCTGTCTGCTCCCAGGTCCTGGAGTGGGCTCACTCCTCCCGACTGGCCTGCCACCCCGGAGGCAACCGCACTGTGGAGCTGGTGCGCAGGAGCTTCTGGTGGCCCACCGCCCGGCGGGACACCCTGGCCTTCGTCCACGCTGGCCCTGTCTGCGCCAGGAGTAAGGCGTCTCACTCCCCCCCTGCAGGTCTCCTCCGTCCCCTTCCCATCCCGTCCTTGGAGTCACATCGGGGTCGACTTCGTTACCGGACTACCACCATCTGCCGGTAACACAGTCATTTTGACCCTGGTGGACCGGTTCTCCAAGGCGGTTCACTTTGTTCCACTCCCCTCCGCCCTCGAGACGGCCGACCTCCTGGTGCAGCACGTGGTGCGGCTGCATGGGATCCCGTTGGACGTCGTCTCCAACCGGGGCCCGCAGTTTGCCTCCGCAGTTTGGAAGGCATTCTGCGCCGCACTCGGCGCCACCGCCAGCCTCTCCTCCGGATTCCACCCGCAGACGAACGGTCAGGCGGAGAGGGCTAACCAGGACCTGGGAGCCGCCTTACGGTGCGTGACGGCCCGCAACCCTGCCTCCTGGTCCCAGCTCCTCCCGTGGGTCGAGTACGCCCACAACACCTTGGTGTGCTCATCCACAGGGAGGTCCCCCTTTGAGGCTTCCCAGGGCTTCCAACCCCCACTGTTCCCCCCCCAGGAGGCCGAGGTGGCGGTTCCGTCTGTGGACGCCCACATCCGACGCTGCCAGCGGGTCTGGAAGGCCACCCGCAACGCTCTCCTCAAGACCTCCTCCTGGAATCGTCGCCTGGCGGATTAGCACCGGTCCGCAGCCCCTCGCTACCGCCCGGGACAGAAGGTTTGGCTATCTACCTCCACTTTCTCCCTCCCCGGCACCTCCCGCAAACTCCAACCCCGCTTCGTCGGACCCTTCACGGTGCACTCTGTCCTCAACCCTGTCACCCTCAAGCTCCGTCTCCCTGCCTCCCTCAAAATTCACCCCACCTTCCATGTCAGTCAGGTCAAGCCAGCTGTCTCCTGCCCTCTCAGCGCTCCCACTACTGCCCCACCACCTGTTCTGGACATTGATGGTTCTCCGGCCTATACGGTCTCCAGCATCCTCGATGTCCGGCGCCGGGGACGGGGCCACCAGTACCTGGTCGACTGGGAGGGGTATGGGCCCGAGGAACGTTCCTGGATCGCCCCTCGTCTCATCCTGGACCCTACCCTCATCCGGGACTTCCATCGCCGCCTGCCCCAGTCGACCAGAACCTAGGGTCCGCCAGGAGGCGTACCTTGACGGGGGAGTACTGTTACGATCCGCTCCGCTCCCCGTCCCTTCCTTGGTGTTTTCCTCTGTTTTCCCTGAACCTGATTGTGTCATGTCTGCGTTCATTTCCTTATTGTGTCCACATTGCACAATTACTACTCGCACCACATCTTAATTACACAATTCACACTTAATTGCTTTCACCGCATTCCTCATGCGTTTTCTAATTGTTCAATCAATTCGCTGATTTCGCATGCATTTCCCGCAAGCTGCAGTTTATCAGCTATAATGACACTAGTTATATTTACCGTGCTGTTCCTGTGATTTGTTGTCAGAGTATTACGGTCCTGGTCTCGTTTGTACTTTTTTCCCTATGTGCTAGCTTGCTAGACTCTGGCTGTCTACCCCGGTCTGGATTTCCTACACCCTGGCTTTCCGGTGTGGATCCTGACTCTGCCTCCGCCTGATCCTTCACTACTACCCAGGCTAAAACCACTCCTGGCTACTTCGCTGGATCCTGTTCACCAGCTCTCTGCGGGTTCCACAGTGAATATTGTTTATTGTTAAACCCTGATTTCCCGGTGTGGATCCGACCCGGGATTACGAAAATAAAAACCCTTCTTTTCAAAAGAAAGACTCTGTCTCGTCGTGCATTTGGGTCCTTCCCTGCTGGTCATCACACATATAACTGCATTATTCTACACTGTGGGCCAAAGTCAAATAATGCATCATCCACTATCCATATAGACTTATTCACTGTGGGGAGTAGTGGAATTTTCTTTTATTAAATCAAAGAGTTTTTTATTCAGTAAGAAACTATTCTACTTTATTCAGAAGAAAACTGCATTTTAATAAACAACATGATCTAAGATTACGACGCCTTCTTTTGTTTAAAAAAATACTTGAATACAGTGAGTGTGTACGGCTTTAAATTGCCGCGTTAACCTAATTCATCCTGTTGTGTGTCAATGTCCAAGAATGCAAGATTATGTTGTCACCTATTGTTATACAACCCTGCCTATCGTGCACAGATTAGTAATGGATATGGCTGGGAATTTTAATAATTTGTCTGACAAACTGAAAAGCTTGAATGCAGTGCTTAATACTATCAGGGTTGTTGGTAAAAGGCAAATCTAGGTGGTATGAATGGACTATGAATTGAAAGTATTACTCAGAATAACTTGTCTGCATAGCTCACGACTAACCTCAATCCCTCCCAAATCCACCATTGGGTCCTGTCCCAGTTTAGGAACGGCTTGTCTTGACAATAACAGCAGAAGTGAGATTTTTTATTTTGCTTTTTACTTTAGTATCTGGTGTATCCTGAATATGAACCCTAACACACCACCATTATGTATTTTCTCAGGGTTAAGCCTATTTCAGTCAAATGTTTGCCTTCATAAGATTACAGCATCGCAACAGTCCTTCACACTAACCTAACGGGAGACTCGTTTCATGCTCAAAGAAGCAAGCTACTCGAAGCTAGTCCTACCCCAGCGCTATATAAAATGTTAAATTTGACATGGTTACAAGTGAACAGATTTCTACTTTAAAAACAAGGGTTAGTGTCCATGCTTCACCGAACAATGTAAAAAAAGGAATAAGGGCAACATGACTTTTCCAAAAATCTATATTGTCAGAGGGTAAAATAATTCAAATGTTTTTTTTGTGTAGGGAAAGAAGGGGATTTAGTCACTAAAAACATTCATAGTTATACGGCTCACTTTGTACTGTTTTTGAGATAACCTTTGACACTTCTTGCATGGGAGCTGTAGTCATCTATATGCTAATTTCTCCAAAAATAGGTCTGGAAAATAAGGAATTAAAGAGGTCCACACAAGTATGCACTTCAAAAAGGGGGAGAAAAGCAAGAATAAGAATTCACACAAAAAAAAAATTTTTTAAACCGTCAAGCTCTTTTCGTTTTCTTTTCTTAAAAAAAAAAAAGAAAAAATACCTTGATCTTGGCCACCATCATTAGTGGTTATATCATCACCGTGACTCTTTGAGTTCTCTCCTAAGGTCAACAGGAGAAGAGTAGAAGGAGGGGAGGAACATTTTTAAAATGAAAAATAAAAACAGCAGCTTAAGTTTAACCTTCTCCTTTTTGATTTCACAAAACCTCATCACAGATAAAAATGCTTAAATCATCGCAAATCAAAATCCATAAAACCCATCTCTGAAGGTGCTACACATGTGAAAAAGAGTAAAATGAACCCTTTGGAGTCGCACAATATCATTATTTATGAATATTTAGACTTGAGCCCCTTATTTGCTGCCGATTATGATGTTTACAGCATTGCCATTGTCTCTATATTCATAGTAGTTTGCCGTTTGACTGCACAGGCCTTTTTATAAAAGGTATATCATGATAAAAGTCTGACTTTTTTTTTTTACTGATAATTACATATATTGCACATGTGAAAAAGCAGAGAGCACAGTTGTGCACTTGAATCCACAGCATTATCCATGCTGGCTGGTATATGAAGAGAGTGCAGTAAGCTTTCAATCCAGTTAGACAGAAGCACTTAATAACGCATAAAGCATAAAGCACAGTAAAGCAGTAAGAGACGGAGCAAAGCACACGAGTCATTCATTTGCTTAAAAGCAATATTTTCAAAGGCTTTTTCCAGGGCTGTGTGTACTGGCAAGAAGTATGTCCAAATCAAAATCCAGTTGCATATTGATGTTTGTATAAACGTGTTTTGGAAACACACATCATTCTGTTTTTGTTTTGTAAAGTAGATGCGATATTTTCTCAAAATGTACCTTTGTGAAATGAGTAGAATTGAAGTTTGGTCCTAAAGCGCTGTAACAAAATGTTCCTGCTCAACCAATTCGCTCGTCTACAGCAGGGCGACTCGCACTTCCCCCCCCCTCCGTGCCAATGGCTCTCGCCTGTCCCGACTGCGGAGCTTTTCCACCCTAGCTCCCCAGTGGTGGAACGAACTCCCCATTCTTCTACGTTCTACTCCAACCCTGCCTGCGGTCCGTCATGGCCTGAAAACACACCTCTTCAGACTCCACCTTGATGTGAGGTGGAGTATAGGGTTCGGAGGGCCAGGTGTGACAGCGAATAAATCTAAAAGTGTTTCACCATAGTGAGAACACCACAAAGTGGACTAATCTGCACAAGGAGAGGGGAGCACAAATAAAAAAATGGGGGGAAAAAAAAACTCCCGGCCTAAGCCAAATAAAAACAACCAGAATAAACACACAACACACAAGCGTACGCACAACACAGAGGTGAAGATAAAGGAGAAACACCTCACGCTTAACACACAAGCGTATGCACAACAGAGGTGAAGATAAAGGAGAAACACCTCACGCTTAACACACAAGCGTACGCACAACACAGAGGTGAAGATAAAGGAGAAACCTCACGCTTAACACACAAGCGTACGCACAACACAGAGGTGAAGATAAAGGAGAAACACCTCACGCTTAACACACAAGCGTACGCACAACACAGAGGTGAAGATAAAGGAGAAACCTCACGCTTAACACACAAGCGTACGCACAACACAGAGGTGGAGATAAAGGAGAAACACCTCACGCTTAACACACAAGCGTATGCACAACACAGAGGTGGAGATAAAGGAGAAACACCTCACGCTTAACACACAAGCGTACGCACAACACAACACAGCCGTACCGGCTTCGAGGTAAAGTGCAAATGATAATACAGAAGCCCCGAAAAACGGAAGCACGGAGCTTTTATAGCCAGCAGGAACCCGAAAACAGGCGCGTCGGAGAAGTGCCGAGATTAATGTAAAACACGGCATGGGCGGTGGAGAAAACCCGCAAGAGCGCCCTCCCGCAAGAGCGCCCTCCCGCAAGAGCGTCCTCCCGCAAGAGCAAGAGCGCCCTCCCGCAAGAGCGTCCTCCCGCAAGAGCGCCCTCCCGCAAGAGCGCCCTCCCGCAAGAGCGCCCTCCCGCAAGAGCGCCCTCCCGCAAGAGCGCCCTCCCGCAAGAGCGCCCTCCCGCAAGAGCGTCCTCCCGCAAGAGCGTCCTCCCGAAAGAGCGTCCTCCCGCAAGAGCGTCCTCCCGCAGCACCGAAGAGAAAACAACCGTAGCGATAAAGAAGGCCGCCAAACCATGACACTCGACTGATATACTAATCTAGGACCTTTTCTCATTTTACTTTCCTAGATTTTTTGTCTAACGGTTTGATGTTATAGTTTAGAATATAATTATAGTATAGCTGATTTACCCACAGTTTACTGTGAACTGCATTCAATGTTCATTACTAGGGATAGCTGCTACATTATGGGAAGGATGTGCTTTGTCTCATCTCTTCTGTAGTTGCTTCAATTACCTTTCTGCATGCACTCATCTCATTGTATGTCACTTTGGATAAAAGCGTCTGCTAAATTACTGTAATGTAATGTAACAAAGAAATGTTTTATGGCTCATTTTGAACCATTCTACAACCAGAATATTTAAATGGCAGGAGCACTACGCTCTGTACAGTGTCTTTGTGACAGTTCTCTGTAAAAAGCGCAATACAAATAAAATTGAATTGAATTGAATTGAATATATAGATGCTGACCTGAGCACCTTTTGATTCAGGATGACTTGATGCAGGTTGCATTTCTGCACTCGAACCTCAGCGTCGGTTTAGAGATATTTATTCTGCATGATGTTATCTTTTGTTCACATTGTCACAAAATGGTGGAAGCGCAGGGGAGGAAAAAGGTTTTAAAAAAGGCTTGTAAGTAGTTTGCATAGAATTGATAAGTGGTGTGAATTTGAGATTAGTATCACACAACCTCCAAAAGGAAAGGTTTGCACTGCCCGCTCAAAAATAATCTCACATGTTTGTTGTGCAATCATTGTACCCATAGTAATCAGTTGCTGACGTAGATTTCAACAGAGAATTCAGATTGAGTGGATTTTCAATCACAGCCGACAATCCCATTCAGCGGTGGCGTGCGCCCTGGCAATGGAACCTGAGCACCAGTTAAACATCGATGCGATCAGGGCCATGTCTTCGACGAGAGAAGCGGGGACAATCAGCTAATGGGGGCTTCTCCGTCCCGCGATGCGAATCTCGAAACGTGTCCCCTGGGACCTGGCCCTACTTTAGGCACGGAGGGAGCTGCGGATTTAACAGGATTTAACATGCTGGCTGCCCCATGGCTCAGCCTGCCCAGTGCTGGCCTCTTCCCGAGGCATCTCTCACGGACCTGCTGGCCACCCTCCACCCCAATCACTGTTAGGACCCAAACACTTCCCCCTTCCAGGCCAGGCAGAGCGATCTCGGCACACAAAAGGAGCATACGACACAGTGGGAAGCCATCATAGGAGAGGGCAGCCCTATTGGGCAGAGGTGGCATCATCCAAGGGTACCCACTCAAATATTTTCCATGACCACTCGATGACATTTTAAGGATACATTTAATTTTCTTTATTTTTAGGCCACGTCCACTTAGAGCTACACTGCAAGGCATGTTCCTCTCAAAATATGTTGTGTCTGAAAAGAAGCACACTTCAGTCTCTGGTGACTAATGAGGTTTGGTCGTGGAAATAATGTCAATGAGCTGTCAAATGTGTTAATGCTATCAGTATAATAATAGTGTAAGACTTGAGTAGGTGACATCAAGCTAGTGTGATAGCAAGAAAAATGGGTGTATAGATGTATAAATATTTTTTTGTTGGGGGGCGTGGTGTTTTTTGTTTTTTTTGCAGTTTTAGCAATCCCTGAGCAATCCCTTTCTTTTTAAGGACAATGGTATATTTGTCGATATTTCTGTATGACTTTCCAGAGTTTGGGGACCCTGGTCTGACAGCAGCTTGGATGTTCCTCTAAATGAGGCAGAAAGAACCACTGCTCCCAGCATGCTTTGGTGCATGTGAGCCATATCCTGATGCACTCAGGCGTCAAGCCCTTCGCAGCCGATACCTGAACAGGGACCTGCTAGAGAAGCGATTGGACAGCAGGCAGGGGCTGTAAGCCAATCGGTTACGCCTTGCCATCCGGACCTTAGTATGCATTCGTTTTTCAAGGTGGTATCAAAATGGATGCAGACCTCTACACAAGTTCTTGGCAGTTGAACAAAATATAGCTGCCTCTTAATAACCCCGTGACACACAATTTCTTTTGTTCTTTTAAACGTCTTCTTTTCTTTGTTACTTCTTGTGGTTTTTGAGCTCATCCACAATGCATTCACACAAAAAGCGCGTTCAATTGAACAATGCAATAATCTGCTACATTGATTCCTCCATGTAACAAAGATTAGTGTGACAAGCGATTTCACTCCTCCTCTTTGATGCCACACTAAACTTTTTCAATGTACATCAGTCTGACAAATGAGAGATGAGAGTAATTTCCCTGCATATAAAGCTGCGTTTTGATATCTTTAGACCAATTATAGAATCATAAGCAACATTGAAAGTAATCCACAGAAGCACAATGACTTTACACAGAACTGCACATACTGTATACACAGTATGCTGATGCCCTTGCGCAGACAGGCAAGTGTTATGATTAATATATCGTAATAACGTAGGGCAAAAAAAATCATATTGATATTTATCAAATATTTTGAGCCCAATAACAATTATTGCAGACACATGGCATATCAGCTTTATTTTAGTATTTCTTCTTAAATCATACGTGATGTGGCAGTGACCCTCCAAACTTCAGAAGCCATGGAAAATGCTTGTTGGAGAAAACATCACCCCTCGTATATGCTGGGAGTTGATATGACAGCCAATCAGCAGCAAGGCCATGCAGCTTCCATGTGATGTGTTTTTGCCAATCACACAGAGGCTGTATGGCCATGCTTCAGAGTAGCCGTCATATCAACACCCAATAGGTAGAGGAGTGATGCATATCACATTTGCCTCTGAGGTTTGGGGTTTCGCGACTGCATCAGGTATGATTACAGAAAAATAAAACCCCATACGCCACATAGCAGCAATGACTGTTCATTTTCTCAAAAGATATTTGCGAACTATCATGATATTTCATCGCCCACGTGTATATTTTAATATTTAGACTTCATCCCTGGCCATGCCTCCACAGTAAACTGGTTTTAAGGAAGTTAAAACAAGAACGAGACTACACATTTCCTCTGAAATTGATTTGAGTAGTACGGATACGTTTTCCATGTCACTGTACATGTAATTAGCTTTCTAAATCGATGTCCATGTCGTGTTTTAGCAGGTAATGCACACCACGTGCTAACCCAGCGCTTATAATCCTCCTATTGTAGAGAATGCAGACACACTTCATTCAGTACATGTTGTAGGGAGACATCGATCGGGTCTTTACATGCAGAGCGGCAAAATCCAATAAACATTTTTCAGAAGAAAAAGTGGCAGAACACATGATCATCATCCTTCAGCCGGTCTCTGGAGGGGAAAGCAGAGACAAGCCGCGTCGCGCAGCGCTGAGCGCCATCTCTGCACTAACCCACGTCAAATGCTGGGGTCTTTAAGAAAACGAATGGCAGACATATACAGTCACACGGGGGGGAGCTGCATGCCGTCTTACTGTTTCCACGTCCAGAAGAGCTTTCTCCCCAGGCCACTCGCTTTTCCTGATTGAATCGCTATAAAGGAGAGAATAGCACTTTTACAGTCAGCCTTCACTGCAAAAAAAAGATAAAACCCACTTCTGGGAAATGAGCACATCCTTTTATCTGTGAAGAAATTACTAAAAATAGACCAAAGGGAGAAAAAAGATGTTTTATGCTTTTCTCCACAAATGCGACAGAAAAAAAACACAACTACAAACTAATACAACTACAACAGCAGATGTCAAATTCAAAAAAAGCCTAATAAATGGCAATTCATGACTCCAGTTACGCGTATCTGTCCCTGTTTGCTACACACTGCATTAAAAGACCTCTTTTTGAATTTGCGTAATTAAAAGTTTCATGTTAATCTTTCCCATAGAGCCAACAACTAGACCTGAAAATGTTTCTGTTTGTTTTCAAGTTCTGGAGATACTTAAAATTGGAAGTAAGTTACAGTATTGAGGAACACGACACAACAAAATTATCCATGTTAAATCAACTCTAACAGCGTATACTGTATATGAGTCCAAATATCACTCTATGAGAGCTGATTTTACACTTTACACTTTTGCATCAAGGTATAGACTTTTGCCTCCTTCAGATTTCCACCCAATAAACCTAAATAACCTACACGCCTACCATGTACAACTGTAGCGCTCACTCTTATTCTAGTCATCACATGTTTGATTACACGCCTACCATGTACAACTGTAGCGCTCACTCTCAGTCTAGTCATCACATGTTTGATTACACGCCTACCATGTACAACTGTAGCGCTCACTCTCAGTCTAGTCATCACATGTTTGATTACACGCCTACCATGTACAACTGTAGCGCTCACTCTCAGTCTAGTCATCACATGTTTGATTACACGCCTACCATGTACAACTGTAGCGCTCACTCTCAGTCTAGTCATCACGTTTGATTACACGCCTACCATGTACAACTATAGCGCTCACTCTCAGTCTAGTCATCACATGTTTGATTACACGCCTACCATGTACAACTGTAGCGCTCACTCTCAGTCTAGTCATCACATGTTTGATTACACGCCTACCATGTACAACTGTAGCGCTCACTCTCAGTCTAGTCATCACGTTTGATTACACGCCTACCATGTACAACTATAGCGCTCACTCTCAGTCTAGTCATCACATGTTTGATTACACGCCTACCATGTACAACTATAGCGCTCACTCTCAGTCTAGTCATCACATGTTTGATTACACGCCTACCATGTACAACTGTAGCGCTCACTCTCAGTCTAGTCATCACATGTTTGATTACACGCCTACCATGTACAACTGTAGCGCTCACTCTCAGTCTAGTCATCACGTTTGATTACACGCCTACCATGTACAACTATAGCGCTCACTCTCAGTCTAGTCATCACATGTTTGATTACACGCCTACCATGTACAACTGTAGCGCTCACTCTCAGTCTAGTCATCACATGTTTGATTACACGCCTACCATGTACAACTGTAGCGCTCACTCTCAGTCTAGTCATCACATGTTTGATTACACGCCTACCATGTACAACTATAGCGCTCACTCTCAGTCTAGTCATCACGTTTGATTACACGCCTACCATGTACAACTATAGTGCTCACTCTCAGTCTAGTCATCACATGTTTGATTACACGCCTACCATGTACAACTATAGTGCTCACTCTCAGTCTAGTCATCACGTTTGATTACACGCCTACCATGTACAACTATAGTGCTCACTCTCAGTCTAGTCATCACATGTTTGATTACACGCCTACCATGTACAACTGTAGCGCTCACTCTGTCTAGTCATCACATGTTTGATCTTTAGCATCCTGGCTTAGTGAGGATCTGCTGTGACACACTGCAGGACTTAGAGGGCAAACAGTATGAAGACAACTTCAGATGCACAGCAAAGCTCTTTTCAAGGCAAGCGCGTAGGAAACCTTCTGAGCTTCTTCCACTCAGTGTATCCACGTTCCCCCTCTTCCCCCTCCTCCTCCTCCTCCCCCCCCCCACCCCCCACCACCACCGCTACCCGCCACCCGCCACTTAATCGGGTATTCATTCCATAGTTCAAACTATACACAGCGTCGATCCGCAAAGACCACGAAACACAATTACGACGCCTCTTTAGTGACCTTTAAACACTGCCCCATGATGATGATAATCTGTTTGCCTAATGGCTCACAGTGCTTACAGTTCAGCACTCTGTACATTCACTAATGCAGCGCTACAGCTCAATTTTGGCTCAGGCAACTTGGAGTCTTTGTTCAAAACTGGAAACTGTAGCATTCAACCTTGAACATACTCTCATGGTCACAGTCTAGCGCTCTGCCCCAGGGGCCTCCATAGCCAGCTCTTTTGACTGTTCTCATGGTAGCATCTGCAACACGGAAAGAACAAGCCAGACCTAGTCTACAGATCACCGAACAAGTGATGTTCCCTCAAATATTTGACTGGTATGATTTTGAAAGACATGTGTAAACACCAACGGCTTTGTATTCTTAGAAATGAGTGAATTACCAAATCCAAGCATAACAAAGTGTGTAAAATGCATAAGCCGATGTTTCAGAAGAACTTAATATTTTACAGAACACACAGTACGTGTCAATGCGGGATGTATATTTTCTTTTACCCATTTTGTATCGTCAGCCTTCAAATTTACTCAGGTGCAGAGAATCTCAGATGTTCTCCAGCACTAAGGACATGTCTGATATATTTCTTATGCCATAAATAATGAATAACCCTGCATTTATAATGTATCCCATCATGCCTTAATACACCTTTTGCTCCTCAATATTAAATGATGAGACATATTCTAACATCCGCGGGATGCATTCATTCCACAGAAATCCAATCTGCCGATGGGAAAATGTGCAGTCCTCTGCTTTTTTGCAGCATAATCACATATTTATAACGTTAACGTATTTTGACATTGACCTCATTATCCATCCCTCTCTCCAGAGTTCCATTAGTAAACATTGAGCCGTAATGATGGGAAAAGTGATGTTATACGCCGCCATTTCCAATTTATGTGCAAGCACATCCATTTCCTAGAATAGTTTTTTTTACAGTGTATGATTTTACGCAATTGAGCAATTTGTGATCCAAGGCAAGGCAAAATTCCATCACGGTTGACTGCAGAACCCATCCTTTGGAATAACGGATGTTTTCTTTTCCTGTGTAGCAGGAGGCGTGAGGAGAAAGCATTTTTGGCTAAATTTGATGAAGTACATAAATATAGTGGTTACTAAAGAACACAGGAAGCAGCACAGGAAGGAATGTGGATGACACCGGTCATTTCCTGTTTTAACTACAATCTGGAGCGATGGGTATTTATACAAATTGTGCTTATATGTTTTAAATGTAATGTATGCAAATATGATCACTTCTGTATTTTCTCTGGCTTATTTTTAAAGTGTCCTATTGGTTGTAGGCTATACTTGATTACAGCAGCGAAGACTATTTTTGTTTAATCAAAAGGGATCCTGACCACTCAAACAGGTATTGTACACTGAAGAACACCAACAGAAAAAATCCTTGTTTGACACGTTAAATATCTGCAAATTACAAAATCAAAAGCATGCACAGTGAACAAAAATGATTCCATTATTATTTTTTTTAAATATTTAGTTTTTGGGAGGGGGGTGTTTCATACGGTACTATATTTACACGGAAGCTAGCTTTGTACATTCGTTGCAAGAAACCTAAGCAAATACCCACATATTATTGATGGTGATTGCAGGGAAAGACCATGGCAACAACTAGTTTAATTCATACGCAGGGCATTTAAGTCAAAAATGAAATAAACCTCTTACAAAAACACTTAAACGTCAAAGATCTGCGATTAAATGTTCTAAATAATCGGATCTACATACTCATGGGATTGTCCTTACTGTGAAATGTGAATGAAAACATTTTAAATGCATTAAATAAACTTAAATTGATTGGCTGCCTCAAAACTGGCACAAAGCCCAGCAGGTAAAGGGGAGAGAGGCAGAGCAGTAGGCCCTGGAACGGCGTCACCTACCATCCTCCGTGGGAACATAGATGTTTAAGAAAAGGCAGTCTTCATTTTGGTCCTGCACGTAAGTAACCACTGTATCCAAATTGGCCGTAAACCAGACAGGCAGCATGTCATTGAGCAGACACCTGTCCTCCAGGTACTGGGGACAGACGGACGCAAACTGGGTGGTGTTCCGGATGCCAGGCCAAGAGGAGGGGGGCTCGGGAGCCTGGAACCTCCGCGTGCCCGTCGGCGGAGCGGCGTACGGGATCCCCAGGTACTGCTCCACAGGTCCGAGGATCTCATTAGGTAGCGGCGTTTTTAATCCTCGAATCTTGCCGTAGTTTGTGGTGACGACAGAGTACTGCGGCTGCTGACCGCTGACAGTGACCGCGGTCAACCGTGCAGCCAAGGTGGCGACCCAGAAGACCAGGTTGGCGTTCAGCATGGTGCAGACAGGAGTGAAGATGAGCGGTAGCCATGCGGTTCCTCCGGGCCTCGGCATGGTCCGGTGCGGTCCGGTAAGGTCCGGTGCTGGACGGTCCAGTACTTCCACAGCCCAGTCAGCCCTTCGCTTCAGGCTGCTATGCCAGACTGGCAGTTGGAACGACCCCTGATCAGATTGGCCCTCACAGCATTCCCCATCCCAGGAGGCGGGGCTTGTCTTGTTGGAGGACTCTGTCTCCAGGCAACAGGAAGACAGATTATGTTTGTTGCTGGTGCTACTGCTTCCCAGAATTGATTTCCGTTGTATTGATCAGCCTGTGGTTAAAAGAAAGCGGACAATCTGAATTAATGACTAGCAAGGGCTTGCCCAATGTGTTCTTTCATGTCTTAGTATTTGCTTTAAAACAGTGAAGATTAAACCCCAACTATTACAAACAAGAAAAAAGTAATGCAACGATTTATGTATCAATTATTATGCTAGAGTGCTGAGTAATAAACATAATAATAATGGAAAGTCAATAGTGAGAAAATTGCAATTATGCATGTGAAGTGTTTATTACAGTTCAGTCCTCAGATCCAGAGAAAGGGCTGTGTGGCCACTGCAGTATTTAATGAACATAAAGGTACTTATTTCATAATTAATATGTAATCTTGTCCACACATCATTTCCTTTAATATGTGACTGCTTTTTTAATATACATACTAACGAAGATAGTTCTTTTTTTATCTTACACTGACACAGATTGCATATGTTTGCAGCATAGCATTAATTATAGAAGCAATAATACACTGAAACTCTGCTTTTAACACTTTTCAACCACGATGGAGGGCATTCTGTGTGGAACACTTACGGTTGTGAAATTGTTTGATGTCAGGTTTTAATGAAACCCATTAATTCTATATCACAGGGTTCATGCTTGGCTCTCCTGGATCATTTGCTTGTTTAACATAATCAATATCAGCTTTAATTGGAAAAGACTAGAAATGGAAAGACATCTCAACTATAAAATAATTACTTAATCACAATAAATAATTTTTTTCTACACATTCGACAAAAAATATTGAACTTTTAAATGTACTGCATGAATTTTTTTTCCTCTTGCTTGGCTGGCACGTGTGTATGCTATGGCACGTGTGTACGCTATGGCGCGCGTGTACGCTATGGCGCGCGTGTACGCTATGGCACGTGCAATTTGCAGTGCTGACACTTTTTTATGACCTCTTATTTTTACCTTAATTTTCAGCTCAGTTGATATTTTCGTTAATATATCAACCATCAATTAACTTGTAGTGACATTAGTCACAACCCTATTATTATTATAATGAAATGTAAATTATAATTACGTTCCAAGTGTGTTTTTCTCTATCTGTTTAAACCCTGCTACTCAGATACAGCCTGTCTTACATCCCTGTTCCTGATTTGCACCACCAAGGCCTCCTCGTCCAATATCCCATGACCACAATTTACTCGCCTCCTCCCTGCTGTAGATTTCAGCTCAAGCAGGGGGAAGGTGTGGTGGGGTGGAGTCAGGGGGTGAGGTTATGGGGGTGGGGAGAGGCAGGTCAGCGTGGACCGGGCCGGCAGAGACGGGAGAAGCTCGCCGTTTCACGGCTGTTAAAAAGGATGAATTCTCCGATAATGAAAAGGGCCCCTGCATTAATCAGGAGGAAGAAGTGGCTCGTCATTTCTCTGTGTAAATCAGAGGGAATGGCTCGCTGGTCATTTATTAATGTGCACCTCCATTAACAGAGCTGTCGCAGAGCATTCTGCAGAGGGGGGCTGTTAGGGGGGGAGCCTCATCCAGAGGTATTGATTTATGAAACTCCTGACCCTTTACTGCATCTCAAGCATGGCAATAAGGCCTGCCCTACAGAGAGAACACATTCCAACCCCAGCCACACAACGAGGCCAAACACATCTCGCTGCATATTGAAATTAATGTAATATTTGATTAGTTTCCATATATCTCCTCTGTCCCTAAACGACACTGCTTTCTTTGTTTCCAACCGATGCCTGCAATTCACAAGGAAGCCAACCGAGTGCATCTTCATACAATACCGCGCCCCATACAATACCGCGCGCCATACAATACCGCGCGCCATACAATACCGCGCGCCATACAATACAATACCGCGCGCCATACAATACCGCGCCCCATACAATACCGCGCGCCATACAATACCGCGCACCATACAATACCGCGCGCCATACAATACAATACCGCGCGCCATACAATACCGCGCCCCATACAATACCGCGCACGCATACCTTATTTTTTACCTGGCAAATGAGGAGCATATAGTGAAAATAGCCTCAGAGATGATTCGTGACAAAGATGCTTCAGCAAGCGTGCAAATGTGTACCTGTATTTGTTTCTGTGCGTGTGCTCACATGTCAGTGTCACATGTCAGTGTCACATATGCGTGTTCTCTGGGTATATTAGCCAGTCAGTGATAGGGAGTGTAAGTACTGCAGGGAGGAATGCTAGAACATTCTCTTGGACTTGTTCAAGCAATGAATGGACATCCTGCCCCTAACCTCTCCACAACAGTACAGCATTCCAACACTGCACACCCCTCAGTGCTCTCCAGTGCAGTGATATTACAACCAATTATCACTGCCCATACAATGTCATCTACCAACTATACCAGTGGAGACAGAGGACCAGGGAATCCTCCCATAAGGCCCTGGGGCTGGTCTGAACATTTGTCCCTTCCCTCCCACCTTTTGCAATCATAACAAATTCCATTAAAAATATTTATGAAACACTATTTTATATATTTCAGAAAATATATATTTTTTTGTCAGTATTTTTGATTAATAAAAATAAATAATAAATTCTGGTTGAAATGTCACTGTGATTTTTCAAATTAATAATGAAAAAAGTTTATACTGCAAGTACCAGGTAACCTACTGGAAACAACTTTAAATCAATAGATTTTTCAATCTTGGCCTATTGTGGCCCGAGCATGAAACGAAAAGGCCAGAAACCTGTTTGCAATGCAGTAATGGAAAAGCGTTCAGGCTTAAATACCCCGCAGGTAATTTAATTTCCAAGGAAAATACTCTCCTCCCTTGGCTGCCCTGCCTGAACACAGTGTGGTCAGCAGGACTCAGTGAGTTAAATCTGAAAAGCCCATTAATTACTTCTCACACTTTTGCTCTAACAGGCCATGGCAGCTTTCACGTCTAAGCAAATGCTCCGTACGTCAGCGGCCTCCTTGCTTCCCTGAACCATCCTATTCCGTGCCGTAAAATCTTAGGAATTGACATATCCATTACTGGCTCAAAGTCTGCTGCCCGACGCTGCACAAATCTTATTCTTTTTGCTTTTGCATTTTTCAGTTCAATTTTGTATTTTGTTTCATTTAATGGCTTTTTTCTTGATCTTTTTCTTCTTTTCTGCAGGCTCAATAATTTAAATCACACAAGCATATTTATCCACGACATCAATGAATGGTTTCAAGCTGAGCGAGTGAAACTGTGGATTCAGTGGTGCCGCCTCCTTAAGAGCCTCACTCGGCCCCCTTCCTAGCCATGTAAAGTGGCATTTAGCCAAGGCACCTGTCTTATCTTTTGAAATTTGACTATTAACCACGTAACACGCTTCACATTTAACAAGCGATGAAAGACCCCATTTGATCCTTCACACAGTGATGTTTGTGATGTGAGCTCGACCGCTTCGTGTTCCTAGATCCTGAGCGGTGTGTAAAATAAATATGTTCTTGAGGACTCATGCAGGCATGCATTGCTGTGGCCCAGATATATCTGGAGAGCTGAAGAACACACCCTGTACATATGTAGAGTCCCTATAACACCACAGAGACTGGAAGGAGGAGAAAAGATAAAGATTAGGATGGAATACAGGGAAATTAGGAGACAGGGAAGAGAGGAGAGAAAGTGATTATGAGAGAAAGAGAGGAAAAGATAACGAGGGAATGAGGGATGAGGGGAAAGAAGAAAGGAGAGATAAGATGGAGGTGGAGGGAACCGTGCAGTTCTGCAGAATAAATATCTGCTGTGTAAGATTGCAGACGATAATTAATGTGCATTTTAATGAAGGTGGGATTGGCAATTTGCATATTAATTAGCATAAAAAGATCTGGTTCAGAGCGCTCTCATCACCATGCGCCAAACGGCGTACCACCCAGGTGAAGGTGCCCATAAACATGAAAATGAATTAAAATGCTGATGTGAACTTCGCCTGACACTCCCGTCTCAGACCGGCTTGCGGTCTGCAGCTTCGTCCAATGAGAGCTGACTAAAACTTCCAGGCAGTTCATTCTCCCTCAATGACAATATTTGTTTCCCATTTCCACTGAGGCCTCTCGAATGTGCACAAAAGCATGTGAAAGCAATGGTGGAGGTAGCTATTAGAAGGTGACAGTATTGAGCACCCCCACAGCTCAGAGTGTGACTGCTACATGCTAACTGCTTTGGAGCTTGTCCATTGCTGCTATCTGAACAGAAAGAAAGATATCGATCCTCATGCCCTGCAGGCAATTATTGGTGCCTTAATCTCGGCCATATGTATAAAGACCTTCTGGCCTTTTACGGGCGTTTAAGAGAGCCTCTATTTCAGTAGTATTATTACTGTGATCAAGATTTTCTTTGTAATGACCTAATGGCAATGATAGATCGGGAAATTAGCAAAGGATATTACAGGGGGTTCACCTGCACTGCACTTATCTTCCCATCAATTAGGCTCTAATACCATAAAACCATTGTAGCTGTAATAGCTGTAATTTTCGGAAAAAGAATTAAGCATTTTTTTTTTACATTTTATTTCAGTTCAAACTGGAAATAATGTGGAAATCTCTTTCAAATACTTCCATATAATCACCTGTAATGCTTTATTTGTTTTAAATTGTGCAACCTAACTTGATATTTTTAGGTGAACCCTTATTACAAGGATTACTTGCAGGGGCTCATCATGCATTCTGCAAGGGTAGATAATGCATAACAAATCTCCTAGACTTTTTTGAGGAAGCAACAAATTGTTTTGACTAGAGCCGGGCTGATGATGTCATATAAATGGACATTCATAAACCTTTTGACAAAGTAGCCAAACACATAAAATATGCATTGTCAAAAACCTTTAGAGTGGATTTCAATTTGGCTACAAGGCAGAATCCAAAGAGCATGAGGTAGCACATGCAAGGTGCAGTGGAGTCCAACAAGGGTCAGTGTTGGCACCTCTGCTATTCCTATTTACACAAATGACATTGATAAATATTTTATGGTAGAGGCAAAATTATAATGTGTTCAATTTTAAATACTTTGGTGAATGGTTGACCCAACTCTAGGATGATCGAGAAATTGTGCTGTAGCAGTATAAATCAAAAGCTACATGAATACAGTATTATGCAATGACATAATACGACCGCACTGAGTGTGTAGACAGTGTCCAGCTGACTGAAGTTTGTACATTTTTAAAGGTATTAATAAAGTTAGATTACAAAAGATATGCCTGGAGAAGGGGACATAGATGAAAATGCATTGACGTAGGGTACACATTGGTATGAGGAAAGCTTTCACACAGTGCTGCCAATTGATCATCATGCCAGGTAGAAGCAGAAAAGGCGGGGTGTTTAAACCCTGATCTTAAATGATGATAGAGGCAGTCTAGACAGTAGAGAAAATGACCAGCCAAAATTAGCTCAAATGCCTGTCCTAACCATAAAGCATTTTTTTTTTGATAGGCCTGACGATGTAAAAAATAAAAATAAACAAATAAAACAATCTGTTTACCAAGGTTAACTCCAAAATTCATAACTAGCGTACGTTTAAACATGATTATTTAAGTGCAACATTTCCGAAAACCTTCCCTTTGATATTGTGTATGCAGAAAGTAGCTGTTACTTTCACATTTTATGTCCCTATAGGTGCTCCCATGGCTTGTTCATGGTATCTAAGTTCAACAAACCATTCCTCTTTTATTAATTTGAGCCTTGTATTGTTATTTCACTATATAAAATAAGAACAATCCAATATCATAAAGTATCTATTATTTTTGTTTACTTATTTTTAAGTGTAGCCTGCACAACTCATTTGTTTACTCATAAACATAACGTGTTTTGCTTTAGACAAAGTGTGCTTTTCAGTCTTCTCATTTTGAATAACATTATAAAAACAGATTTGGAAACATTTCCAGAACATGTTCATATATGTTGGTAGTACCTGCGAGCTGCGTTGCATGAGTGGTGTGATTGGCCAGGAGATGCATTAGAGGGCGGCTGTCACTTATTCAGAAAGGACAGATCAATTACATACAGCCTGCGAGGGCAGCAGTGTGCCATCTTACAATCACGGAGGTGGCAAGCAAATCATTTTGACAGGACTCACAAATTATTATTCATAATGAACAAAATCTGTTTTTAAAGGGGAAATCTAAAGTATGAGCACTGTAACAAAGTCCCAGGGGCAGATATACGGCACAGGTGAATTTTCCAGAGAGATCCCCAACATAATTTAACCCTTCCAATCTACCAAAGCCCTCGATCTTCCAAAGCCTGTCCACACTACCACCTTGTGGCTCCCTGTTGAAGTCGCTAGAGCTGAGTGAACAGTAAGTGACTGTCTTGATTGCAAGGTATAACCAAATCGACAATCTACAACGAGATGAAACTACAGGGTGCACTCAACATACCGTACAGAAGGGATGAACTGGCAAAAAGGCTAAATAAAATTTTGATTCAACAACCTTGGCCTCCAGACCACCCAGGACCCGCCTTCTCATAAAAAAATCTGTGATTTCCATTTTTTTTTGTGTGACTGAGGTTGCTTTAATCTGCCAGCGAACGGACCAGTGTTCAGCGTGAGCAGAATTATTTCACAAATATTTTGCCCTTGTAGGCTGCGCTTGCAACCCTGCGCTCTCAATAGTGGCAAAATTGCGCTGTCCGTGTCACAACCAGAAACTCAGAATACATGTCACATATTATTATTATTATTATTATTATTATTATTATTATTAGAAACCCATCATAACAAGTTGAGATTGAAAATAAATTCGCAGCGTATATTGCGTTTGGTATGAAGATAATTAGTTGATACATAAAAATATTCCCTGAGAATAATATGCACCGCTTCTGACTGACTAAATTGTTCACTAAGATCACATGCTGCATATTCAATTACCATGGCTCGTTACAGTATATAATTTATTTGAGAAATAAATCTATCTGATAACTAAATTCTTATACGGGAATCCAGTCGTATGTAGAATAATAACGAATTCAACTCTTTTCTGTGAATTTCTATGGGACAGAAATCGTGCGCAGTAGCCTATGTTAGAGAAACGTGACAAAACGTCTATTCATCGGGGAGCTATGTTCAAATGGCATTTTTCTTGTCCTTTTTTCAGTATGTCCACTTGTGATAATCAGTTATTCCTAAAACAGGTTGCACGTACTCTTTCGTGATACGGCGGAATGCATCCCCGGGGAGAATAAATATTCACCGCAAAATGCCTGCACCGCATGTCCCCGCAAAGCAATACTCGGTGAAAAGACGCCACAAAACAAACAAACATACAGGCATTCCGTCCGCACACTGTCAACGCAAATTATTTTTTCCAAGTCAAAATGAAATCACTTTGCTTACCTCCCCCCTATATCTGCACCATCTGGGTCGTTTTCCGTAGTCCGGACTTCAAGAGATGAGGGAAAAAATATCTATCACAAAAATCTGGGGAAAAGTCTTGGTCTTCAAAAATCCAAATGCTAATTTCTCAGTCCAAATGAATGCATTTACACCTCCGATATTGTTCTGATGAGGAAAAGCGGCTTTTCGACCGCGAATGACCTACATACATTAAGGGAATTCGTTAGATTCACTGCAGTGAAACTGTAAATTGTGGGGAATCTGATTACCTTCATAGAGAGAGAAAGGAAGGCAGAGAGGACCGCAAAAGGAGATTAAGGAGCGAAAGACCAAGCCTCTCTCTCTCTCTCTATCTCCCTCCCTCGCTCTCCCTCTCTCTCTCTCTCTCCCTCGCTCTCCCTCTCTCTCTCTCTCTCCCTCTCTCTCTCTCCCTCTCTATCGCTCTCTCTCTCCTCGGTTGCTATTGGACCAGGCTGAATGAAATTTACAAAGCCCACAGCCAATGGCTTGCCGCTTACTTTTCATCGCTGTTAAACAGCGGCATGCACGCCACTTTCAACGTCAGAGGCTTTCCGATAAGTATGCATGTAGCACGCTCGTCCCCTGATGCAGTAGCCTTTCACATTTTTGATTCGTGCGTCTTATAGGATGTGTTTATATATCTATTAATTAATTTTGACTGAAGTTTCGTTGGCGCCTGCAGGTGTGAGGGCCACGCGTGTCCGCGTTTGCTAACAATAACTTGGCACTGTGCAATATTGAGAAATTATAAAAGTCAGTTAGAGTTGCTTGCTGTCCTATAGGCTATGCTTACTTCATATTTATTACAGTATGCACACTACTACAGCAGAGATTGTAATTCGAAAATGTCAGCTACTACATTGCAAGTTTTTCTATTATTGTTTTATGGTTTCACCCTTTGTCACCTTTAGGTTTTTAGGCATTGCTTTGTCTCCTATAATTACAACCACAACGGAAGCTTTTGTTATTGTGGCGTTTTTATAAAAAAAGGTTTTTGCAGGTCTGTACCACCTCTATACTGCCTAAAAGTGTTTAACTTAGCGGCTGTAATGTTTTTTTTTTCTTTTCTATTTTGGTCTCAACAACTCCTGCTTCAGACATTTACCAGTCAACTTTGTTCAAAGCTTTTAAAACAAATCATCCAAAAAATATCAAGTCAACCCCAGGCTGGCTCTTCATTCCTCTCTGAAGATTTAACACGTAATTATGCATCACCACATACAGTACATGGAGGCTCATTAGATGTAGGCTAGCTTAAAATTCCAGATTCAAGAGTTTTTTTAAAACAAATATGCATACACTATAAAATAGGTTCTCGGGATAAAAGAAACAGGAAGGAAGAGAGCAAAAGAGACATTTCTTGCACAAAAAGAGAGGTAAAAAGCTGCAAAAATAGAGTTTATGAAACCTTGATTCTTGTCCAGTTGGCAAACAAATAGTTTCCACCCCAACTGAGTGACCCTGTTGGCCACTATAGGAGTCTGGATACTGGTCATGTGTATTTAAGGCATTATGGTGAACATCAATGGCAATGAGAGTTGCTGTTATGATACTGAATTCATCTGTGCAAGGTGGAATAACCCTCCGAAGAAGAGTTTAAACAAACATCAAGAAGGAATCTCAGTGGAATGGATCTTATTTTAGAAACGTGTGAGAGACTGAGGCTTGCTTGCTTGTGAATATTAAGAGTTGAGACACCTTCAGAGTGGTGCTGATTGATACTGAGAGCACCTCTGATGCGTAATTTTGGCGTAATCAGCCATGTGATAGAGCTTCGGCTAGCAGTGAATTCCTGCCTCAGCGCTCAAGCGTCTCAGCGACACAAAAGGTGTGTTGCTAAGCATACCTGCAAAAGTCTTGCCAAGAAGGTGCGCTCCCTTGAAAATTGAAGGTTAAACGACGGGCCTTGAAACGGATGCTGAAACTCCTGAACGAAGCTAACTGTACTGTGTATTCCACCAGCTGGTGTGTGTTGACAGCTCAAACCTGTTGATTCCAAGAGAGTAAAGATTTCTGAGGCATCCAGACTGTGAAACTGGAGCCTATATGGAAGTGTCACTTTGTTAGACAAAGAAGGAGGCCTGGGCCATCTGTCTGTTTTATTCAACTGAAAGTAGTCATTTTGTTTTTAAAGACTGCACTCAAAACAACACAAGTTCAACAGTCTCTGTCCCTGTTTTACTGTCAGGGATTCAGCACACCTAAACACGAATTTCACAGCCCGATACCTTACATCAACGTTTCCCGATACCTTACATCAACGCTTGTTTCCCTTTCACAAATAGGCAATTCCATTATTTTAATCCAAGATTAATATGAATAAAATATGTTTTGTTTTTCAAATTGTATTGAATTAATTCAGAGGGTATTCCTGACATATTCAGTGAGCCTGCATAAAGGCAATGCCTGACCTTTTTCAAAAATTGTATTTGACAGCTTAAATCCCCCAAAAAGTGGAAAGTTTAGTCTAATCATTTAATACTCTGTAAACAAAGTTGACAAATTGCAACAATAGAGCTGGTTTTAATGCATGTGTGTCACTGAGTAAAATCAGTATTTCATCATCTGCTAACGTTTGAATGTGCGTGACTGACTGGCTGACTGATCCCCCGATGTTTAAAAGTGCATGCGTAAATTGAGTAATTACAGGAAAAAGTTTGCCGTCTAACTCCCCGTCCACTTTTACTAGTACAAGTTGTAGTACCCAAAAATCATGAAAGAACAACTGTGGATACATTTAAAGATACAGGTCAACTGTGGATATGTTTAAAAATACAGGTCAACTGGCTGAAATGTATAATCTCTCGTAGTCGTTATCGCCCAAGCAATATTGTTTCACCTGCGGGACTTCATTGGTATTGAAATTTCTCACATTTTTAGTTCAGGGAAGTTAGGCCAGATAGTTACACTCTCCAGAGGAAGACATCGCCCATGTTTTAAACTCAATCAACGTCAGAGGAGCAACAACTAATGAAAAGTAATCCGAGTTCAAAGCAGATTATTTTTTGACTGTGGTCCCGGCAAATACACGACCTGTCCAGTGGCAATTAAATAAATAAACAGAAATTCAAAGCATTTAGCCTCCAGTTCATTAAATGGTACATCAACAGGTTTTCTGCAGAAAGGTACAAACAACATGTCTAAATGCTGCACAAAGTCCAAGATAACGTGTGGGCTAACTGTTAATGCTGATTTATGTCTGAATTAACATTCTGTAGCCTTTAATGAACCTGGTGGATCGCTACTTCTAATTTATTTGAAGAAATCAACAACATGGTTTGGTGACAGTCGAGATTTAATTTAGGTAAATTTAGCTACCTAGATAATGACAAAGACACTGAAAAACAACAGAAAGCCAAATGTTTACATGAATAATATTGAGGTTGAGCGCGTCAAACAATACAAGTATCTCTGTATTTGGTTGGATTGTGATCTTTCTTTCAAATAATTTATAACACCTTTGACAAAAAACAAAATGTTGCTTCCTTTTTAGGAATAAGTTTTGCCTGTCTAAGGATAGTTGGAAAAAGAATGTGCAGGTTCCAATAATCTCTGGATGCCATAAATCATAGCATGTTATGGTTTATCATGGGTGATGGGTTCAGAAATAATCATTGTGACCTGTACCTACCGCTCAGTCGGTTGGTTCTCTCTTGACCTGCAGAGGAAACAGCATTTATTTTATTTATTTGTTTATAAAACTTGACTTACAAAACTCCCTCTCTATTTTACCAAGCTTCTTTGAATTAAAACCTCAGATTATTCTACTAGATCTCAGGGTTAGATCTCATTGGACATACCATGTTTTAGGACTGAGTGGAGTAGAAATGCCTAAACTTTCAGCACCTTATATGTGGAACAAACTGCAAGAGCCATTAAAGCTGACGTCCTTGGTGTCTTTTGCATTTTTAAATGGTTCAGAATCCTATTTGATTAATAATTGGAGGCAATCAGGATTTCTGACAATGCTGTGGTGTCTTAAGTTATTTACATTTTAATAGAAACACATACAATAAAATGCTAAAATGGGAATAAAAACAAACACAAAAAAACAGCTAAATACCAGGAACATTGCAGGAAGGTTCCAGGCCAACACTTCAGCAATGTTGCTGTGTAACATTGTAGAAATGTTGCAGCAAAGTCTCTTGGAAATTGTTTTATTGAGATTAGGTTTGAACATGGCTACAACATTGTAGAGCAATATTTCAGCAACATGCACAGGGTTGTAGTAGGAAGGTTTATGTTAACCTTTGTCTGGGGCTTTTATAAAATATTTCCAAAAATCCATCCTTTCACTGGTGAAATTAGAACTATTGGCAGCAAGACATTCTAGGCTGAGCATTAACCGGAGCGAACTGGAGCTTGCGGAGTGGTAACGTTCTAATAGTGCTCATCACTCTAATTAAATTACGTCCGCCTCCCCTCCTCACTCACTCCCGCTCACATACTGACACACACACACACACACCTTTGAGAATGAGATGCACTCCGTCGAACCTGCATGCTCCAGAACGATATCCGTCGTGCCTTGTTCCTCACTGGCTGCATACAGGCGTCCGGGCTGAGCTTTTAAAATCATTCCTTTAGCTGGAATACTGCAATTACTGTAATTAATCCGTAATGAAGCAGACAGGGTCGAACAGCGGAGACAGGGCAACCGTACAAAAACAGTCCAAAGAGTGGTCACAGAACAGGTAGAGGTCGGAACCAGAAAGGCTCAGCAGAAGTACAAAAACAGAATCCAAAATCAGGGTCACGAGAACACAGGCAGGAGTAAAAACCAGGGGGGTGTAACGGGAAACAGAAAACAAAAAGACAGCAACAAAAAAACCAACAGGGAAAAGGACGAGGGATAACAAAAAAACAACAACTCAGGAACAGAAACAGAATTACACTAACGGACTACTCGGAAACCACTAACGGTCTACTCGGAAACCACTAACGGACTACTCGGAAACCACTAACGGACTACTCGGAAACCACTAACGGACTACTCGGAAACCACTAACGGACAACTCGGAAACCACTAACGGACAACTCGGAAACCACTAACGGACAACTCGGAAACCACTAACGGACAACTCGGAAACCACTAACGGACAACTCGGAAACCACTAACGGACAACTCGGAAACCACTAACGGACAACTCGGAAGATACTTTGAAAAGCTAGTATAACAAACGGTGAGGAACTCGCAACAAAGGATTGCAAGCATAAATACACTGAGAGAGACAATAAACAATGAGGATCAGGTGTGAGGAAGCGGGAAGGACAAATGAGAGACATGTGCACATAATGAAACAATGAGGAGAGCAGATAATAAAATAACAAGGGAGAACATAAGACACGGACTGGAACCAGATACATAGAGATAACATGACATGGACTCCAATAAGGCAAGTGCATACAATAAGGGATAGGAAAGTGGAAACGAGAGTCAGTTGTAGTTAATAGAGGAAGCAAAGAAAGATAATTAGTGATCGAACAGGCAGAAAGAGAGACAGCTGCAGCGAGGAAAGAAGATGACGTTAGTAAGTTAGTAGATTAGTAGAAAACCCTGATTCTATGGCGTTAGTAGATTATATATTATAGTATTATATACAAGTTAGTCATTAGTAGATTAGTAGACCCTAATTCTAAGATGTTAGTGGTTGTTAGTTAATTAGTATTATTTACAATGAAGTAAATAGTAATGAAGGAAGTGCATGACAGAGGAAATACAGAGAAAACCGAAATCCCCACAGACTCCCAAAAAGTGTGACGAAGACAGGGAGTGACAGTAATACAAAAACACAGAACAGTGACACCACAAATAATCAGAAACATAAATACATAATCAGAATAAATAAACAAGTAAAAAATACAAAACAGACAGACAGAATCTCAGAACATAACATATCCATCCATATCTACTGCATATCTGGCTAGATGGTTTAAGGCTTGTTTGATATATCTGACCCCTAATGATTTAGAGCCATTTAGCCAACCATGTGTTCCATACTGTTCCAGTGTAATTTACAGCTAAATCTAGTCCCACCCCCCAATTCCCATAGAGATCCATTCAAATGCAGAGACATTTAGTATCGCTTGTAAGAGTACCAGAACATAAGATATCAAGAGTCTTTTGATGTTGTTGGATCACAGACATCAGGAAGTCATGGCATGCAAAGGATATGCATAAAATAGTTTTTTCAATTAAAGGATGGATTTTTTCATTTTTTCAGTGTGAGATTAAGCTAATTCACCAAATGGTGAATTTTTTAATAACCTTTACCAGGGGTACCAACAAATTTGAGCACATCTGTATATTACAATATATTACTTTTGCATAAAGGTATGGACTGCTTTGAAAATTTTATCTGAACCATGGTTTGCATTTCTATAACAAAAATTAAACAAAAATAACTGACTCTGACTCCAATCCCAATAAATATTAATAAAGCTGTTAAATATTAATTTATCTGTAATATTAATATGTGTGTATGAATTAATGATCTCGTACCAACTTACAATGTCCTGATCCATTGGTCACAGTCAGTTAGTTAATTTGAAACTTTCAACAATCTTCCTTACAGATGCTATTTTACATAGATTAGAAGACTAAACCTAAAGACATTCATTTTGGAGGTTAAACAAGAGTTTGTTTCAATTGTCCAATGTGTAGAATGGAAAACGTGTTGAATTTTCAATTCAAGGTGAATGAATGACACAAAGGGGAAAAAATCATCCAACATATACATGAGATATACATGTTGGCTTATTATTTTTAACGGCCAGCCATTACATTTCATCCCCTCGACCAAAACAGCCTTTAAATAATATTTCAGATAAGCGTTAAAGTACCTATTGTAGCCCACCAGGATCAGCGTGAAATATGTTTTACATAAATCTGAATATAATACACATTCTGGGCTGCATGATGCATACATAACCCGAGTAGTTTCCACAAGGTCCAACATGTTACAAGCCAATAGTTCATATACCTGCATAATCATAATAGTTATCGATGCTATTCTTTTGTTCCGTGCGGTTGGAGCTGCAATATGTAGTTAAAAGTATTGGTTTATAAGTATGTTAATTCCTATATGAATATTCATGGTTTAATCGTCACGTAGACTCTGATTGTGAATCATCTGTAGGGAAGAGATCTGGGTAAACAATCTGGCTTTAATAAAGGTGGGTGTGCCCAGTATAAAGTTACTCATTAAATGCCGTAACTCCTTGCTTCCTCTTAAAGCTAAACTGTAGCACTGGGACGTGGAGAGAGACGGACGCAAGCGGGGAAACAGGAGTGATAAAAAACACGTTCCAGGGAAACGTATATTCAGGCCAAGATGAGGCACTGCTCTGTTCCAGAGCTCAGCTGACAGTGAGGTTTGCCATGGGTTTATGTTAAGCTCACCGCCTCACCTCTTCAGAAGCTCAGCACTCTCTCCTGTCACTATTTTTTATCTAGCATCTAATCCCCTGTGTAAACAGTTCCTATCCCACCCTCTGGACATACAGTAGGCAAGATGCCAGCACTGCCAAATGGCACATTTCAGAGTAGGGTTCCTGCCATTCTCGAGTAACATTTTAAGCAGCAAACATACTTTCTAACCCTCTATTCATCAGTAGGATATTGGCCGTGAATAAAATAAATGTGACATATGTGTATATCTACATGTATAACCCATTCCCAGTTCAAAAAGATAGCAATGCTGAAGCACTGTGTCATTGCTACATTGCTCTCAGGTAAGTGGCTCTCAGGTAAGTTGCTCTCAGGTAAGTTGTGACATGGCTGAAGATGCACTGTATGGAATTTGGATTGCTTACATTACTGAGATTAATCCATTGTCGATTATTTCCTCTTTGGGGTATTTTGAATACAGAAAATGAAAAAATGTGGTATGGTTGTATTTTCCCAAAAGCTTGGAGTTGAAAGGGGTAAAGAGTAAATAAATAAATACATAATATTATGTCCTGTTTAGATAGATAGTCATTATATCTGCACACTAATGGCAGAATTCAGTTAATAAAGTACAACCAGGTTTCTTCATCAACAACAAAACATGACCCTCAGGGCTGAGAGTTATAAACATGGTGGGAGGGATAATTATACTGTATCACTTTCTCACACGCTAATTATAAAGACACATGTGAAATGCACACACATTCAGTCTCAGGCCTCGTCTGATTCTTATTTATTTACAGTACTTATTTACTTATTTATTGCCATGTTATAGTAACAGCTGCAATTAAACATGAAACATTGGATTCCAGATATTCTGCAGTGTCTCATAAACAGTGTAATTTTGTGAGACTGCAGACTGCACTGTGCATCGTCTGGTGAATACCTCCTCTATCTTAAATATATAACCTCCTCTATCTGAAATATATAACCTCCTCTATCTTAAATATATAACCTCCTCTATCTGAAATATATAACCTCCTCTAACTGAAATATATAACCTCCTCTATCTGAAATATATAACCTCCTCTAACTGAAATATATAACCTCCTCTATCTGAAATATATAACCTCATCTATCTGAAATATATAACCTCCTCTATCTGAAATAGATAACCTCCTCTATCTGAAATAGATAACCTCCTCTATCTGAAATAGATAACCTAACCAAATATCAAGTAAAACAATGTGGTTTTTTTTTCTCATGTTTAGTTAAATATGACATTTCCCTGAAGATTTAGGCTAAATATGAGTATTTGTTCTTATATTTAACTGACACGCTCAATAAACCTTTTAGTTCATGTTTTCAGATTTAATTGATCAATCTGGATATATGTAGGCTAAGCATGTCCTTAATATTTAATAAATCATAAATCTTAATAATAAATACTTTATAAATCGTAATTTTCTAAAATAAATATTTAAGAAATTAATTAACATGTAGCTTATATCTTATGTGTCTGCTTCAGAAACAAATATTTAGTCAAGTATAAATATCTGATTTAAATCTTAAATTTTGGTTTCAAAATATTTAGTTAACATCATAACTAACATTTAGCCAAAAATAAATATTTATTAAAATTTTCAATCATGTTTCAAATTAAATAAGCTTATATCTTAAATCTTGGGTTTTATAAAAACCAAGATTTAATTTTAAATTCATATTTATTTTATCACAATTTTTTATTTATTTAAATATTTAGCCAAAAATAAATATTTATTTACATCTTAAATTTAGGTTTTTATAAAAAAAAATGTAATTAAAAACTAGCTTTTATCTTAAATCTCAGTTTGTAAATAAAATATTTAGCAAAATATAAATATGACTGGCATCCAATGGAGGGAGGAGAAATGGCTGGCTTTTATTTTCAATCTTCTCGCAAAGTGTGAAACTTTACGTTACAAGGACTATAATTCCTGTTTGACACAGACTATTTAGATACACACAGATAGTGTCTGTTATAATCCAGTCTGACGTGGCTATGCATGTAGTATCTGGAAATCTCACTCTAGGTTACCTGGCTAGCTAGCTAATGAACTAGATAGCATGCTGCTCCAAAAAGCATAACTGGTCATACTTCTGGTGTCCTTGGTCAATTTTTTATGGCGAAGTTGAATATTGCCAGCCAGCCAAGCCAAATACAGGGTTCATACAGCTTTTCTAAAGTGAAATTCAAAAACTTTTACAACACTTCCAAGGTAAATAATTCAAATTTTCAAGCATAATCAGCATTTAAATTAAACATTGTCCAATTAAAAGATAATCTCTTCAATGAAAAAACACGATTAATTCTACATTCAAAATACCACTCACTCTTTTTGGTACTGAAAAGTCATTAAACATTAGAAAGATATAGTTTATATTTCACATCAATGCGCTACAGTATTTATTTATTTATGGGGGCGGCTGTGGCTCAGGAGGTAGCGGCTGTGGCTCAGGGGGTAGAGCGGGTCGTCCGCTGATCGCAAGGTCGGCGGTTCGATCCCCGGCTCCTCCTGTCCACATGTCTAAGTGTCCTTGGGCAAGACGCTGAACCCCAAATTGCTCCCAATGAGCAGGCTAGCGCCTTGCATGGTGGCTGCCGCCATTGGTGTGTGAATGTGTGTGTGAACGGGTGAGTGAGAGGCCATTGTAAAGCGCTTTGGATAAAGGCGCTATATAAGTGCAGTCCATTTACCATTTATTATAATTTTTTTGAGAGCATGTTGACTTGGCAATGCCTGTCGGTTGGCCTTAGTGAATATGAATTCAATACCAAAAGACAACAACTTTGATTCCACTTGCATCTTTACATACTGTGTGTGTGTGTGTGTGTGTGCGTGCACATGCCTTTGTGTGCTTGTGGTGCATGCGTGTTTTTTTGTGTGTTTCTGTGTGTGTGTATGTGTGTACATGTGTGAGAGATTGAGAAAGAGAGAGACACAGAGACAAAGAGAGTGTGCAATAGAGAAAAATCTATCCAATCAAAAATTGTCTCTCGACTGTCACAAATGATCTTCCTTGAAAAATACAGCTTTGTGTGCGTTTCTGGAGCTGCACTGACAGCAGGCCTGTTTTTCTGTGCTGTGTATGATGGGTAAACTATTAGCCAACCTCAACTTAATTAAAATTTGTAATTAAAAGTTTAGAATCAGTATCTGACAACATTTCTTGTTCAAACCATGTTGAAGTGTGTTTACTAACTAGCTATCGAATTAAAAATAGTACATAACTACAGTTTAGCTTTATACTTAGCTAAGTGTTTTAGCTAGCAAACTATTTTAACTGCAGCATATTACTTTCGCTTGCCTGTCCACTATCACTTTGCAATAATATCGTCAACTATTATTATTACAGACCTTACCTATGGAAAAGCAGGTGTTCTATCCCTAAGCAAGATTTTTAAAACAAATTGTAAGCTAACATTGGCCAACTTGAGGCTTAAAAATGTGGTTACTTTGCTACGAAGACAATTTCTCATGAACCGTTTGTCCAAATTGTTGTCAGTGAATATGAAATAGTTGATCAGGCAAAGAATTAATTCATTAATTCAATAATCATTTATAAAATTTTGTCCATAAATCTATTGTCAACTGAAGCCTTAAAGGTGCATCAGTCTGACAAAATTGCAAAAAGACTTTTCAATTTGTAACTGGTATCTTCACATTGTTCACAAAATTTTTCTCCTCAGTACTTTGTACCATTTGCCCTGGAATTGTGAAACTTGGTACAATAAATATAATAAAATAATGAATGATAATGAAAATAAAAATACAGAACAGACTCTCAGAACATAACAGGCACATAGGATTATCTCCTTATACTTGCCAAAAGTACTCATAAGCACCACCTATAATTGTATTACTGCCATTATGCATTTCTGGAAATACTTCTCTCGAACCGTAAGTCCAAATGACACCACATTCAGTACAAGTTGTCGAAGAATCTATCTTAACTTTGTGAAGAAATTTAAGTAACATTAATTAGGGGTATGCCGACCTAGCTATACTTGCAATCGTAGTCATATCTGTATGGGGAGCACTGATACTCGCAATCGGATGATGATCATATAAGAAAAGACGGAAGTTGGCTAAAATGCTATATTCACTGAGGGATAGATGGCTGAGAGACTGGTTTCCATATAGGGGCATCAAATTGGCGCATGAAACAATCATAGCCGATTTCATTCTATTTCATAATATAATGACAGACAACTAGAATAATTATGTGTCAGTGCATATAATGGACAACATTCATTTCACACTTGAGAAGTTAACTTAATTTGTGCTGTCCTGTTTGTGCAAGATGGACTGGAAGACCTCCTGCATACACATATTGTAATGGGTTTATTTATGGTTTGGAGATTCACACGCAAAGGTGGGAAGATCAGAACAAGTCAACTCACAAACGTGAGGACAAATAATAAAGGAATAAAAAAAAAAAAAACAGGAATGTATGGCTAAACAGCCATAATGAAAATAACCCACTAAAACGGGCGAACTACTAAAACTAGTAGAATACCAACTAAATCTCCCGAGCTCACGTAATGAGCTAAAAACGGGAAACTTAGTAAAACAAAAAAAACACTCTCGGCTGTCATAGCTCAAAGCTGGTAGAGTGAAAAACCAAAACGAAAGTACAAAAAAAAAAACGGTCTCCGAGAGAACAGCAAAGTACAAAATAGAAAAGTTTTTCCTACCAGGCGGAAAACAATCCTATACCCGATTAAGTAGCTATAGCAAGTCCCCCTGAACATAAACAAAGTTTAATATCAGGAGGTCACTAGTAACCTGGCTATACCTGGCTCGAATGCAATATCGTAAGATAATCAAGCACCGGAGAAGCGGAAGTGAGAAACTTAAATACCCTGCAGGTAGAAGCGCAGGTGAAAACAATAACGAGGCTGGCAAACCACGAAACGGAACGTGGAAAAAATCAGATTAATTCGCAATGGTGAAGGCAGGACGAGAGCCGCAAAAGAAAAGCAAACAAACAGCCACGAACCACTACACATATTTGCCTGCATGGATACAGTTGCTCTTAACTCTGGCCTGTATTGCCCTTAACTCTGGCCTCTATTGCTCTTAACTCTGGCCTCTATTGCCCTTAACTCTGGCCTCTATTGCCCTTAACTCTGGCCTGTATTGCCCTTAACTCTGGCCTGTATTCATTCTGCATGCATCTTTACTTTCCCTTGGATTCACCAAGCGTTCGTTCATTTAAGTTGAAAATTTAAGTATTATAGTAAGTTTCTTGGTACTTGTGGGTTATCTGTCGCCACTTTTTAATTAAATTTTCCGACTTTTTCACAAATACAGATGTGTGTTTATCATGTCGCCATTTTTACAAAAATATACTATTCGTTTCTTAAATTATTTTTATTTCTCAAAATAACAAACATTAATCATATTATTCGGGTGGCATGAACGCGGCGATGGCCTCCAGGATGCCGTCGAATGGGTCGACTCTAGCGGGTTGCTCTGCTCCTCCACGTGAACTCGGCCAGGTCCCAAAGATTAATTTTGCGTATTTAGAGAGTCTGAAAAAAAACTATTAAAAAACATTTTACATACCATCTAACTAAAAAACTAATAAATTAAAAAGTGGGGACAGATAACCCACAAGTACTAGTTTCTTCTTCACATAGTTTGGCAAATTTATTATTATTTTTTTAGTTTGTTCATTTCACTAAACTGTTTATGAAGAGAGAAAAAACAGCAAGTCATAGTCAATGAAAGACAAATGCTGTTTCAATCCTGGCCATTGCAGGAACATTTGCATGTGAAATGTGGCCTTTTGTTGTCATATTTAAATGTGAGGGCATTATTTCATATTTATGTAAACTGTAATCTGGGGGTGTCTCAATAGCATTATGCAGACAATGTGCCATTACCAAACAAGGACACTGATGACATTCTTGTTATTAATGAATGTGACCATGGTTAGAGGTGCATAAACACGTGAAAAATGTTTCGGTGATATTCATATTTCCACGTGAGCTGCATGTCTGATATCAGTTGTTTAGTGACAGTCTGCTTGATCAAGCAGTACATTGTTAGAAAATAATGAGATATATAATAGAATAATAATTTTTTCTAATTATTTGTAAATATGTATGCACTATGATACATGGGGGCAATAATACATTAGTGTGTGTGTGCGTGTTTGTGTGTGTGTGCATGTTTGTGTGCGTGTGTGTGTGTGCGTGTTTGTGTGTGTGTGTGAGAGAGAGAGAAATAAAGAGATATATGTATTGAACATTAGCTTCAAGTTATACACTCATTATCTCAAGTTGTGTGAAAGCTGGCTTGTCAGCAAGGCAGGTGCTGCTATTTGTTGCATTGGACAGGCTATTGTCTCCATGCAAATTACAGGACAAAGCACTTATATTTACATCCACAAACACTCATATTTACATCCACAAACACTCAGGGAGAACAGCTGAGTCTGGCAATGAAAACATAGCATTATGTTAATTGAAATCATAGCAGAATGCAGTATCTAAAATGTGTCAAACAGTGGCAGTGAAATAGAGGATTTCAGTCTCTCCTTGACACTACGTTGGAGACTCCTACTACATCGCCAAGTAGTCTCTATTTGATGTCACGACTGGACAATAACCAGGGGGGTATATCATCAAAGCAGGATAAATTAGCTAGTTGTGTATCTGCACTGAGTAAAACCCGGAACCCTCCCAAATCTGGAACATGGACTAAAGTAAAAAGAGCTGTTCCAGGTTTTACTCAGTGTAGTTATCCAGCTAACACAGTAATCCTGCTTTGTGAAATACCCCCCAGGAGTCCACAGGAGCAAGACATAAGCAGGGTTCATTGTGTTACAGCTGCCTTAGTTTTCTCCAGCTACTCACACAGGGGGCCAGTTGTCTCTAGTGAGAAGGAAGTATCTCCCCTGAGTGGCGCTAGTTTTCCTGTGTAGTACTGTTGGGCCATGGGATAAAGTACTGTTGGGCCATGGGATAAAATTGGCTTGTAGGTAGGTACTTCAGAGAAGTGCATACACATGAACTCTGGTGCTTCTTGTTCAGTGTTAAAATAACAATAAACAATATTCCAGAGGATTCAAGGCCAATCAATGTGTAATTTAGCTGCTGTCATTTCTGGTGGCTGACCACTGTGAAATATATCACTATAAATGCCCCTCAGGTATAAAGGTTATTTCCGATGCTCTGTAACTGCAAATCGCCAGCCAACCATTTCAAGGCTTTGGCGTTGTTCATGACAGATTAGGTTTTTATATTGTTACCTTGAAATCACCTTAAAGAGGTGAATGAAAGTTGACTGAACCTGGTCTGATGGGAGGAATATTCTAGATGTTGATTTTAGGCAGCGTCCGTGTCACTAAGAAAAAGAGCGAACCATAGTGATCCGGCCTTCGAGGGGTCGTCTTAACACCACTCGGCAAGTAAGTTCACTCACCCCCCTCACGCACACACGCACCCACCAAAACCTCCAGTGCCCTGTGCTCTGCAGACAGGTAACATTGTGTCAGTGTTGTGGAAGGCTGATTGGCTGTCTGAGCTAGAGAGAGTGCCAAGTGCAAAGACAGGAGGAAATATGGAGGACAGTGGCATTATTTAATAGTTACCGTCAGAGGAAGAGAAGCATGCCGCACTTGTGTGCATTGTGCTGCCAGTGACAGTTTAATAAAAAACAACCTGAAACTAGTGTTTTCTTCTCTCTGTGCACAGACGAACATCCCACTCCTAAACAACTCAACCGTCTCTGGGGACTGCTCACGTCTTACCCATATGCACAGTATCACTATATTACTGCTTGTTTTTGGAACACGGATTGCAGTTTTATTTAACCTGTAGGTACAAGCAGTTGAATAATGGCCCACTCTCCCAGCTCTTCCTGTGCAGGATGCAATTGTAATAAACCTGTTTCCCAGCCTGGCCTTAACCGCTTTCATAGAGAACCTGTTAATGTTCTGTCATGTGTGGGTTTGTATTTTACACAATCAGCCCACACACCAGTTAGTACTAACCGCCAGAGTGGAAGGCCGGTGTTGGGTATTTCAACTTGACGACCAGAACAACCATCCCGAGTGCCCGTCCAGCAAAAAACGCCACAGAATTGGACCGTGGGGTCAGTTCTTGGCTGGTCTGTGTGTCTTTTTTTTGTTGTTGCTATGCTTGAGGTAAAAATGAGAACCGTGCAGCCCAGGAAACCGTGGTTCTGCTTCCTGCCATTGGACCAGCCATGGGAAACCACTAGTCTTCCGGGACCTTCTCTTTCCTGCCTTAGGCGCGCTGTGGTGTGCAAAGCCCAGCCTTCTGAAACCGCGGACCTGGCATGCGGAATGGTGCAGATGGCTCTGGTTCGGCCTGCGGCCAGTTATCGCGCACTGCTTGGTCTCTGTGCAGGCTCAGATGGCGTGCGTTCCGCACTCTGATCTTGCCACACCGAACACGGGGGGGGTTTCCCTCCACAAGCAGAACGGTGTTCAAACTCCTCCCCTCTCTCACTAAGACGGCCGCATGTACACAAAACTAAGTCGCTGCCGTTTCTGCCAGCTGAGTTGAGGCAGTTGGTCACTCTTTAGGGGTCTAACCTCCTCTGTAGTCTGTAGTTTTTCTTACAACACCTGTTTGAAGATCCAACACACTTTAAGTTCCGTCTGGTGACGTAGATGTGATACGCAAGCCAAAAACACAGGTGTCAGGAAAGGGACCAGAAGAACTGTGGGCAGGGCAGGAGGCTGGCTGTCCCAGATGTATTGTATTTGAAAGCGCTGGCCTTCCTCTGTTAACATTAATGTTTACTGAATCTGCTCCGGCCACGATGAACTCCTAACATCCCCATCTCTGTTGAGATCACAGGATCCATCTGTCCAAGGTCCTTTCATGAGCTCTAGTGTGGTATTTGACATGCGATAGGTACACACAGCACTACATTACATTACATTACAGTTATTTGGCAGACGCTTTTATCCAAAGCGACGTACAATAAGTGAATATTGAAGGTCGTTGACACAACTACAAAGCAAATCCGAAAAAGCACAACTTTCTCACAACGTAGGAGCTATCCCTAATAATGAACATAGAATACAGTCGGCTATACATTTTTAACTATAAAATAGCAAAAAACACAAATAGAAGCAAAAAAAAAAAAAAGTACGGACTATACAATTGGCCCTATATAGGTAGTTTAGTCTAGGTGGAGTCTGAAAAAGTGTGTTTTCAGACCATGACGGGAAACAGACAGTGTTACAGCTGAGCGCAGCGTAGTGGGGAGTTCGTTCCACCACAGAGGAGCTAGGGTGGAAAAGCTGAATCCTCCTGATGTTGTACAGGAGGAACCTGCAGGACCGTGCCGTTGCCCTGATGTACTCTCTGAAGTCCAGCTGGTCGTCCAGGACCACCCCCAGGTTTCTTGCAGAGCGGGAGGCGGTCACCATGGTTCCGTCGATGTTGATGGACAGGTCTAGAAGTGGGGAGGACTTGTATGGCATGAAGAGCAGCTCAGTCTTGTCGAGGTTGAGCTTCAGGTGATGGCAAGACATCCACTCAGAGATGTCAGCCAGGCAAGCAGATATCCTCTCCTTAACCTGTGGGGTAGAGGGAGGAAAAGAGAGGAAGAGTTGATTGTCATCAGCATAACAATGGTAAGAGAAGCCATGTGAATTAATAACCAAACCAAGAGACTTAGTGTAAATGGAGAACAGCAGAGGACCCAGTACAGATCCCTGCGGGACTCCTGTACAAAGTGGATGAGGTGCAGAGACAGAGCCCTTCCAGGAGACTTGCTAGGATTTATCTGTGAGACAGCATGTAAACCAAAAGAGAGCAGGTCCAGAGATGCCCATCTCAGCCAGTGAGGAGATCAGAAGTTTGTGGTTGACCATATCAAACGCTGCAGACAGGTCAAGGAGAATCAGGACAGAGAAGAGGGAGGAGGCTCCATCAGTGGCGAGTGCCTCGGTCACGGCCAGGATCGCAGTTTCAGTTGAGTGCCCGGTTCTGAAACCGGACTGATGAGGGTCAAGCAGGTTATTCTGGTGGAGAAAAACAGACAGTTTTTTAAGGGCAGCTTTTGACAGGAAGGGCAGGAGACACAGGATGATAGTTTCTGACATCAGAGGGGTCCAAGCTGTTTCTTAAGAAGTGGGGTAACACGGGAAGTTTTGAATACAGCAGGAACATAGCCACAGGTTAAGAAGGTGTTAAAAATGGAGGACAGATATGGAAAGATCTCACTGGATATAGACTGGAGGACTGCCGAAGGGATGGGGTCCAGTGGGCAGGTGGTTGCACGCTGGTGTGGTGTGTACATCTGTGTCCTCCAAAGTCTTCTCCACTACATTGCATAGGTAACACTTTATGGGCTGGTATATATATATATTTGCTTACCATACTGGAAAAATAAGGCAGCACTTTTCTGTTTCAGAAAACATCCAACCAAAATGTGAATGAAAATGAAAGTCTGCATGCTAGTGGCCTAAGGCTGCCCTTAAGAGACCAGCAAAATATTTTCTTGGGTCCCTCTATAGAGAGAAGCAGAAATAGCAGTTTTTCTTCCAGTAACACTTTGACAGTGGTTCTTTTGACATGGAAATGACAGTATCATTACCGTGGCGTAATAGCTGTCATAAAGTGCCATGTCCATTCTTTACAATGACATACTGTTGTTACGACACAATCTGCCATTTGTGTCATGACACAACTGACATAACAACATTTGTTGAAAAAAGTTTTTCAAGCCTGTAGGCTTAATGTTCTGTTAATATAAGATGTGGTGGCCATGTTGAACTTTCCATTTAGAAGTATCCAATGCACAAATGTTTTGGTGGATGAATTTCTCAGGCAGGCTATCTCCGTATACCTTAGTTTTTTTTTACTTAAATGTTGAATTGAATTGTTAGGACTTATTTATGTTTAATTTTAGGGTTCTTTCAGGTTCTTGTGCCTTTGGGGTAATACAAGTTTTGAGTTAGATATTACAAGGTTTGGTTAGATAAACAAAATGATGTGGCCTTATAACCATTTTCAAAAGAGGAAATATACTGTCAAAATACTGTCTGAAAGAAAACCACACCTTAGTGTGTTCCCCTTGATTGGTTGCGTATAGCTTTTGTTTTTCCAGTGTGCAAAAGTTTATCAAGAAGCATTGAGAAGAACAAAGTACCACCATTATAGAGAATACAAATAAATAAATGAATTTATATAAAAAATACTTATGGTTTAGAGAGCATGCTCTCCATATTAACTTCTGCTTAGAGACAAAAAAGATGTTGATGCTCTATAACAAACAAACCTTGGCGCCTCAATTCTAATTCTAATAATCTAGTTTTTAAATTTCATCACAGGGTATTCTGTGATAAGATTAAAAGGTCATGTACTTTTTATTCTCTTTTTTCTTTGAAATGTATTCTATTTCCCATTCAATTCAATTCAGATTTGAATACCTCAGAGTTCCATTTATACTGCAGAAATAAATAGATGGGTATCCAGGCTCAATTTTTTTTGTGTGTGCAAAAATACCAGTTGAGGAAGCTCTAAACATGATTGCCCAGAAAATATGGCTGGTGTGGGTAGGGGGGCGGGGGGGGGACTGGTTTTTATTTGATGAATTTGGATGATTTAGGAAATGATGTAATAATGGACATACTTTAAAGAATGTAGGATCAGAGTTTTCACTGAGACTGAAGCACAGCTCACCTCTCACTGTTGGGCCACGTTTCAAACCGCAAACCAATTTGCAAAACTGTCTAAGCGGTGTTTAGTGCAGAACAATGAAATATTTAATCATTAAATGTTGATGTCTATTGATGGCTGATTTATTATGATTTTTTCAATGATTTTATTCAATCAATTTTTCAATTTTGTTGAAATCATTTATTGATGCGTACCTATAAAAATCGAATGCTTCCAGACGTGCTTATGAAGCAGAACCATTTTCTTGCCTGACTCATTCAGTTTTTTTCCCCCCTCTAAGATCTCTTGTGATTTAAGAGGCTATTAATGAAAAAATGTTAGTTTTTTTCTGAGCCCAGACTAGTCTGCCACCTCTCTGGGTTAAAACCAAACTCAGAGATGGAGAAAAGTAAAGCACACACAGGAATGTGAAATCATGGTTCTGAGGCACAGCCACCTATAAATACTCATTCATACTCTGTATTTCTCTCACTAATTGAAGTTCCTCTGTCCTAGCTGATCAACTCTAATGCAATGCCTCCATTCTTTTGGCAACCACGTGATCCGATGGACAAACGATGGCAGCCGGTGATGGAGATGAGAATTGTCCTTATAAAATGAAGACTAAAAGATTTGATTAAAAAAATAAAAACAACAAAAGAAAAATCCCTTTCTGCTTTTGTGGCTTTCAGAGGTCAGGATGAAAAAAGTCCCAATCATACCTGGTAGCTGTGAGGTCGCCCTTGTCTGATTGCGTACGGCACTAAAGCATCGGAGAGAGAAGCCTGTCCGGTTTGTTCATGTCACAAAGCCACAGCTGTTCTGCTGCCTCTGTAAATAGAACAAATGAATGAGCTAACCTGGCCTGACGGTTCCTCAGCCATGAGCCTCGTTAACCACACCATGGAGAGCCACCGTCACTGGCCGTCGCTGACTTAACAACAGGATGCACCATCAGCCCATTGCTATACCGAATCAATAATCATTCATGTTAACAAGCAGCAACAGTGAGATCGTACAGCAAGTTCAAGAAAACAGGAAGTTGGGCGCTGTCAACTGCTATCTCGTGTTTCATCCTCATAATCTGAAAAGGTGACTGATGAGGTGCAAGGGAGGGTTTTGGTTTGGCATTTTGGGGAGCAGTTCATTTTTTAATCATCTGGCCTTGATTCCTTTTTGCTATAGTTACAGAGGATAAAGTAGAACAATCAATAAAAACACATTTTTGTA
This sequence comes from Ilyophis sp. 1 JC-2022, assembly GCA_022702515.1. Taxonomy (NCBI): domain Eukaryota; kingdom Metazoa; phylum Chordata; class Actinopteri; order Anguilliformes; family Synaphobranchidae; genus Ilyophis; species Ilyophis sp. 1 JC-2022. Next base: position 33,095,100 of record CM040398.1, read on the forward strand.
TCGCGCAGATAAAAATATTTAGGTCAAAACAAACCTGACCAAACACCTCGTATGTGAACATTTTTACATTTTACCATGAATATGTACAATTATGCATGTTTATGGGCACGATAAACATACAAACCCTAAAAAAGTGATCTTTATTGGTAACTACGAGTGGTCCTAAAAAACAATTACACATTCATAAGCACCACAATGCCATTCATACATGCTTTTGTAAACAACTGCAAATAAAACAGTATCACTTTACTTGAACCCTTTGACACAAGGCTGACATGTTGAAGAGTTCAAGTTAAGTGTTAGCAAGATAGCCTATGCTGCATGTGACTTGGGATGTCCGAGTAATTCTACCTTCTGCACCAGTTGTGATAACACACGACATGATTCGACAGGTTTGTGCAGAATTTGAGAATCCACATTATTCCAGCCCTCTTTGAGAGCATTCCAGAGGTTGCCCTGTGATATTACTGTATGTTTCACCCTTTACCATTTCACATGTTCCCATAGATGTCCAATAGGTGTAAGATCTGGTTACTGTGGAGGGAAAGTCAACACAGCTTGCTGTTCCTTGGAATTAAAATAATCCTGGCAAAGCTTTGATGTTTGTTTCAGATCATTGTCCTGCTGGAAAATGAATTCTGGTACACATAACTTTAAGCCAGAAGGGATGTCATGTTAATATTAGAAAAATGTTTAGACTTGTGTTTGTAATATTAAATATTAAATAAATAAGACAATTCAAGGTATTTATCTTATAAAGCTTCTTTTTTTACTATTACATACCAATTAGGTTACCACCCGACGTTTTGGCACATTACCTTTCTCAAGGGGGGAAATGAATGGAACTCACATCGTCAATTATATAATTGTTACACCTGACAATCAATTACACAGTTACCGTCAAATTAGAAGGGATCAACCTATACAATTGCCCAATTAAGGTACATTTTTTAGCCACATATTATTTCAACAAGTAAAAAATTATGTAATCTTGCTTCAGATATATAAATCGAGTATTCATATATTGTATGAAAACAGTATATTTGCCTGACCAATGTTATGGTTTGTATTTGGTTTTATTGTTAATCCTTAGAGTTTTTTTACTAGTTCACTTTTTAAAATTTTAAATGCAATGTGCATCGTCCACCTCCACTCCAAATTATTTATTTTCTTTCAGGATTTGAAAACTTAAAGCTGTTGGTCACACACTTACAGAATTGTATGTCGGTTGTGATTATCTTTGTCAATCAAACATGGCCTGCTTTGAGTGCCATTTGCATAAAAATGTCCTGCTGAAATTTATGTAGAAGCACAATTTAAATATGCAAGACCCAGACAGTGTAGCGTGTTGCTATTTCCCTGGTAGTGCAATAGCTTGTTCTTTCCACCCACTGCAGGTCCTTTATGAATCATCCATCATTGTTTTTCTGGTACTTGCAACAGTTTAACGGGCGCAAAAGTGTCGCAATACTTTTGCGGATTCCCCCCCTCCACACATTTTCAAAGCTGCTTTAATATATCATTGGTTATTCCGTCATATTTGTGCAACAGGTGCCACTCTTGCCAAACACATCTGAAACCAGATCTGCAATTTATCTTAAAATCTCCTGCGTTGCAAACGGCATAGAAGTATAATTTGTGCATTTGTCTTTTCTATTGTCTTATTTGGGACTTTCAAGAGGTTGCAAGTTGAAAGTTTTTGCAAATGTGAATGATCAAATTTTATATGTCCCGTCTCTATCTCTCTCTCTGTCATTCTTTCTCCCAACCAGATTAGAATCCATCCAGGCTCAGCGAAACAATCTCTGTTTTAATTGCGCTGAACAGCCCAATTTACCTCCCGGAGGTTACTAGCGACGTCTTTATATTGATAAGTCTGAATTAGTCTGGGCTTGTGAATTCACATTGGCGCCTGGGAGATGTATGGCAGTCTTAATTTGCATGGAGAGAAGGGCGCGGAGGTGCCAGGAAGACTTTGGGTGAGTAATAAAGGAGGAACGAAAAGCGCCTCCTCCTAGTAATTCATCAGGGGACCCAAGACGCCGGGATGGGGCTGTGTGGATCCATATATTCTGTGGCGTCAGCGTTATTTCAGAGGCTCAACTCCACACTTGTATCGCATCGCTAAAAAGCTCTCCTGGGAGGAGGGTGAATCCACACGGAGGAAAAAAAAGATAAAATTCATGTCGATTTTTATTTTTATTTATTTTATTTTTTTGCACCAGTTTGCCAGCTCATCTAATGAAGATAGTCAGTGTCTGCAATGCTACTGTTGAATAATGGTCTGTGTCGACCTGGGCACTTTTTAAAGAAAATGAGCGCATTGCTCAAGTGTGAAAGCTCAATTAATTACTGACATCACAGGGACCAGTATCTGACAAATTTCAGCACTATTATGATATTATAATAAAAAAATAGTCCCTTTGGCTTTAAAGAGAAACCCAACCACACAATTAAATTGGCCTCATTCCTGAAATACAATTGATTTTTTTTTCACGTGACAAATCTAATGCTTTATTCCAAATCTAAAGTACAACCTTTCAACTGCCCATGTTACTGAAAACAGCCGTCTCCGGCTCATTAATGGGGTGAATAGAGTTCTTGTCCTTTTTTTATAGATTACAGTCCGGTGGGGAATCCATTTACAACGTTCTTCCTTCTGCTTCATTATGAACACAATGGCTATTTCCCCTCATTCTTGTTCCTGTGTTCTGGGAACTTTGCGAAAGTTCCTAAGCAATCAAAGGGAAAACATGAATACAAATTACAATGGTTATTCGTTTAATTTGCGACATTCACAACTATTGTCCTCCAATGTAATGTTTCATTGTGTTAATATTGAGCCAAATATCAATGATGCATTTTTAGTTCCATATAATGTGGTTAGTAATGCTTTATCAATAATGTCTAACTATGTTAATGTGCACTGTTTTACATTTGTTTAATCATCATCTCTTTGCTTATTTTGTCAGTAGCTTGCTGTGGAATCAATGGCTTTATACATCTGTCATATACAAACTCTCTCTTGGCTATAGTTGAAGCTGGGGAGCTTTTAAAGTAAATTTTCACTTAGAAAATCCCAATCTGTTCTGGAGTTTGTAGTTTCCCAGTCCTCGGCGCCAAGGCCACGAGTGGCACACACCTGCGCTTCTGGAGTGGGAGTTTGGCTGTGATTATGCTTTCTGTGTCCTTTTTGCCCCTTTCAAATCTTAATTTTAATCAAATTTTAACAGGGCCTCGTTAACTTCATACAGCCTCTTGGTGCTTAGAACGCAAAAGTTGATGCGTGTCCTATGCTGTGGGTTGGGGTTAGGGTTAGGGTTATTCAGTCCTATGCTGTGGGTTGGGGTAACCAGAAGTCTTGTGCTGACACAGCTCATGTTTTTCTACTGAATATCCAGCAAATGAAGGATACTCGTTTACAAGGGTTTTCTGGCTGTAATATGCGAGTTCAATTTGATTAACTGAACAAGGAAGGGACCATCCCGTCACCCACCTTCAAACCATTGTTTGCCAAAACACAGGTGGTGAACAGTGATTGTAGTAACACTCAGACGCCAAATCACAACTTCCATATTAAACAGCGGGAACAGGTCTGTGTATTTATGATGTACGGCTGAATACAGATCGGTGGAGGGAGAAATTACAGGCAAGAAGTTCAGGATGCCTAATTAATAGGATATTTCTAGAAATGGCTTGATGGGTTTTTCAGATCAATAAGTTGCCAGCTTCACATTAGTAATGTTTTGTCTGTCTGTGATATCCTCCATCCCACACTTTGGTACAGATTCAAAGGCCACTGCAGTGTCTCTGGTATAGATATACATACTTCCACTGCACAGTGTCTCTGGTATAGATATACATACTTCCACTGCAGTGTCTCTGGTATAGATATACATACTTCCACTGCACAGTGTCTCTGGTATAGATATACAATGTTCCACTGCACAGTGTCTCTGGTATAGATATACATACTTCCACTGCACAGTGTCTCTGGTATAGATATACATACTTCCACTGCACAGTGTCTCTGGTATAGATATACATACTTCCACTGCACAGTGTCTCTGGTATAGATATACATACTTCCACTGCACAGTGTCTCTGGTATAGATATACATACTTCCACTGCAGTGTCTCTGGTATAGATATACATACTTCCACTGCACAGTGTCTCTGGTATAGATATACAATGTTCCACTGCACAGTGTCTCTGGTATAGATATACATACTTCCACTGCACAGTGTCTCTGGTATAGATATACATACTTCCACTGCACAGTGTCTCTGGTATAGATATACATACTTCCACTGCACAGTGTCTCTGGTATAGATATACAATGTTCCACTGCACAGTGTCTCTGGTATAGATATACATACTTCCACTGCACAGTGTCTCTGGTATAGATATACAATGTTCCACTGCACAGTGTCTCTGGTATAGATATACATACTTCCACTGCACAGTGTCTCTGGTATAGATATACAATGTTCCACTGCACAGTGTCTCTGGTATAGATATGCAATGTTCCACTGCACAGTGTCTCTGGTATAGATATGCAATGTTCCACTGCACAGTGTCTCTGGTATAGATATACAATGTTCCACTGCACAGTGTCTCTGGTATAGATATACATACTTCCACTGCACAGTGTCTCTGGTATAGATATACAATGTTCCACTGCACAGTGTCTCTGGTATAGATATACAATGTTCCAGTGCAGTGTCTCTGGTATAGATATACAATGTTCCACTGCACAGTGTCTTTGGTATAGATATACATACTTCCACTGCAGTGTCTCTGGTATAGATATACATACTTCCACTGCAGTGTCTCTGGTATAGATATACATACTTCCACTGCAGTGTCTCTGGTATAGATATACATACTTCCACTGCACAGTGTCTCTGGTATAGATATACATACTTCCACTGCACAGTGTCTTTGGTATAGATATACATACTTCCACTGCACAGTGTCTCTGGTATAGATATACAATGTTCCACTGCACAGTGTCTCTGGTATAGATATACATACTTCCACTGCACAGTGTCTCTGGTATAGATATACATACTTCCACTGCACAGTGTCTCTGGTATAGATATACATACTTCCACTGCACAGTGTCTCTGGTATAGATATACATACTTCCACTGCACAGTGTCTCTGGTATAGATATACATACTTCCACTGCAGTGTCTCTGGTATAGATATACATACTTCCACTGCACAGTGTCTCTGGTATAGATATACAATGTTCCACTGCACAGTGTCTCTGGTATAGATATACATACTTCCACTGCACAGTGTCTCTGGTATAGATATACATACTTCCACTGCACAGTGTCTCTGGTATAGATATACATACTTCCACTGCACAGTGTCTCTGGTATAGATATACAATGTTCCACTGCACAGTGTCTCTGGTATAGATATACATACTTCCACTGCACAGTGTCTCTGGTATAGATATACAATGTTCCACTGCACAGTGTCTCTGGTATAGATATACATACTTCCACTGCACAGTGTCTCTGGTATAGATATACAATGTTCCACTGCACAGTGTCTCTGGTATAGATATGCAATGTTCCACTGCACAGTGTCTCTGGTATAGATATGCAATGTTCCACTGCACAGTGTCTCTGGTATAGATATACAATGTTCCACTGCACAGTGTCTCTGGTATAGATATACATACTTCCACTGCACAGTGTCTCTGGTATAGATATACAATGTTCCACTGCACAGTGTCTCTGGTATAGATATACAATGTTCCAGTGCAGTGTCTCTGGTATAGATATACAATGTTCCACTGCACAGTGTCTTTGGTATAGATATACATACTTCCACTGCAGTGTCTCTGGTATATATATACATACTTCCACTGCAGTGTCTCTGGTATAGATATACATACTTCCACTGCAGTGTCTCTGGTATAGATATACATACTTCCACTGCACAGTGTCTCTGGTATAGATATACATACTTCCACTGCACAGTGTCTTTGGTATAGATATACATACTTCCACTGCAGTGTCTCTGGTATAGATATACATACTTCCACTGCAGTGTCTCTGGTATAGATATACATACTTCCACTGCAGTGTCTCTGGTATAGATATACATACTTCCACTGCACAGTGTCTTTGGTATAGATATACATACTTCCACTGCACAGTGTCTCTGGTATAGATATACATACTTCCACTGCAGTGTCTCTGGTATAGATATACATACTTCCACTGCAGTGTCTCTGGTATAGATATACATACTTCCACTGCACAGTGTCTCTGGTATAGATATAGATACTTCCACTGCAGTGTCTCTGGTATAGATATACATACTTCCACTGCAGTGTCTCTGGTATAGATATACATACTTCCACTGCAGTGTCTCTGGTATAGATATACATACTTCCACTGCAGTGTCTCTGGTATAGATATACATACTTCCACTGCACAGTGTCTCTGGTATAGATATACATACTTCCACTGCACAGTGTCTTTGGTATAGATATACATACTTCCACTGCACAGTGTCTCTGGTATAGATATACAATGTTCCACTGCACAGTGTCTCTGGTATAGATATACATACTTCCACTGCACAGTGTCTCTGGTATAGATATACATACTTCCACTGCACAGTGTCTCTGGTATAGATATACATACTTCCACTGCACAGTGTCTCTGGTATAGATATACATACTTCCACTGCACAGTGTCTCTGGTATAGATATACATACTTCCACTGCAGTGTCTCTGGTATAGATATACATACTTCCACTGCACAGTGTCTCTGGTATAGATATACAATGTTCCACTGCACAGTGTCTCTGGTATAGATATACATACTTCCACTGCACAGTGTCTCTGGTATAGATATACATACTTCCACTGCACAGTGTCTCTGGTATAGATATACATACTTCCACTGCACAGTGTCTCTGGTATAGATATACATACTTCCACTGCACAGTGTCTCTGGTATAGATATACATACTTCCACTGCACAGTGTCTCTGGTATAGATATACAATGTTCCACTGCACAGTGTCTCTGGTATAGATATACATACTTCCACTGCACAGTGTCTCTGGTATAGATATACAATGTTCCACTGCACAGTGTCTCTGGTATAGATATGCAATGTTCCACTGCACAGTGTCTCTGGTATAGATATGCAATGTTCCACTGCACAGTGTCTCTGGTATAGATATACAATGTTCCACTGCACAGTGTCTCTGGTATAGATATACATACTTCCACTGCACAGTGTCTCTGGTATAGATATACAATGTTCCACTGCACAGTGTCTCTGGTATAGATATACAATGTTCCAGTGCAGTGTCTCTGGTATAGATATACAATGTTCCACTGCACAGTGTCTTTGGTATAGATATACATACTTCCACTGCAGTGTCTCTGGTATATATATACATACTTCCACTGCAGTGTCTCTGGTATAGATATACATACTTCCACTGCAGTGTCTCTGGTATAGATATACATACTTCCACTGCACAGTGTCTCTGGTATAGATATACATACTTCCACTGCACAGTGTCTTTGGTATAGATATACATACTTCCACTGCAGTGTCTCTGGTATAGATATACATACTTCCACTGCAGTGTCTCTGGTATAGATATACATACTTCCACTGCAGTGTCTCTGGTATAGATATACATACTTCCACTGCACAGTGTCTTTGGTATAGATATACATACTTCCACTGCACAGTGTCTCTGGTATAGATATACATACTTCCACTGCAGTGTCTCTGGTATAGATATACATACTTCCACTGCAGTGTCTCTGGTATAGATATACATACTTCCACTGCACAGTGTCTCTGGTATAGATATAGATACTTCCACTGCAGTGTCTCTGGTATAGATATACATACTTCCACTGCAGTGTCTCTGGTATAGATATACATACTTCCACTGCAGTGTCTCTGGTATAGATATACATACTTCCACTGCAGTGTCTCTGGTATAGATATACATACTTCCACTGCACAGTGTCTCTGGTATAGATATAGATACTTCCACTGCAGTGTCTCTGGTATAGATATACATACTTCCACTGCAGTGTCTCTGGTATAGATATACATACTTCCACTGCACAGTGTCTCTGGTATAGATATACATACTTCCACTGCAGTGTCTCTGGTATAGATATACATACTTCCACTGCAGTGTCTCTGGTATAGATATACATACTTCCACTGCACAGTGTCTTTGGTATAGATATACATACTTCCACTGCACAGTGTCTCTGGTATAGATATACATACTTCCACTGCAGTGTCTCTGGTATAGATATACATACTTCCACTGCAGTGTCTCTGGTATAGATATACATACTTCCACTGCACAGTGTCTCTGGTATAGATATACATACTTCCACTGCAGTGTCTCTGGTATAGATATACATACTTCTACTGCACAGTGTCTCTGGTATAGATATACATACTTCCACTGCAGTGTCTCTGGTATAGATATACATACTTCCACTGCACAGTGTCTCTGGTATAGATATACATACTTCCACTGCAGTGTCTCTGGTATAGATATACATACTTCCACTGCACAGTGTCTCTGGTATAGATATACATACTTCCACTGCACAATGTCTCTGGTATAGATATACATACTTCCACTGCACAGTGTCTCTGGTATAGATATACATACTTCCACTGCAGTGTCTCTGGTATAGATATACATACTTCCACTGCACAGTGTCTCTGGTATAGATATACATACTTCCACTGCAGTGTCTCTGGTATAGATATACATACTTCCACTGCACAGTGTCTCTGGTATAGATATACATACTTCCACTGCAGTGTCTCTGGTATAGATATACATACTTCCACTGCACAGTGTCTCTGGTATAGATATACATACTTCCACTGCACAGTGTCTCTGGTATAGATATACATACTTCCACTGCACAATGTCTCTGGTATAGATATACATACTTCCACTGCACAATGTCTCTGGTATAGATATACATACTTCCACTGCACAGTGTCTCTGGTATAGATATACATACTTCCACTGCACAATGTCTCTGGTATAGATATACATACTTCCACTGCACAGTGTCTCTGGTATAGATATACATACTTCCACTGCACAGTGTCTCTGGTATAGATATACATACTTCCACTGCAGTGTCTCTGGTATAGATATACAATGTTCCACTGCACAGTGTCTCTGGTATAGATATACATACTTCCACTGCACAGTGTCTCTGGTATAGATATACAATGTTCCACTGCAGTGTCTCTGTTGTAGATCTCAGGGGTTGTGAGCACCCTTCCACTAAGCATTCTCCTTTCCCTCTCCTGCAGGAGTCAACCAATCTTCCAAACAGTCTGTGTTAGTAAGATACAATAGTTTTTTTACAATAGTCATAAAACGTAACTGTAATAATCACCCTATACTTTAAGAAGGTAATATCTTTGCATCCACCCTTCTAGGAATGTTATAGACAATATGTCTAGGCTCACCTGCTTCTGGAATGGAAACCGCACAGTCTTCATGATGGGCCTGATACAAACGTCTATTCCCAGGTCCACGGCTGCCTCCATATCCTGCACACCAGGTAAGTCTCCAAAACAAATAAAAACACAGTCACAAGCTCACAGAATTGGCGTGTGGGTTCAAACCCAAATATCCCCTTTGTTTTGTTATGTCTCTTAGGTGAGTTGCTTGGGGAACTTAAAGTAGTGATCAAAGTGAGAAAGTCTGCTTACATACTGTTTGTGTGGACATTTCAAAAGCCAAATATTTTTTAATTTGGCACGTTACCTTGACACTGACCTTCCCAAAGGACTATCCAAATACTCATAGCATATTATGACAAATGGTAGCGCTACGAATGAACTACAAGTTGATTATTTTATTAAAATCAATTTTTGTTCATTGAAGAAAATTGAGTAGATGCCCTTTCATCTTCCGTTGCGAGTGGAATTTTATGACACCCGACGTCATGCTGACTTCTCCCATAAGACATGCTGTCATGACCGTGCTGCAGAGTGGTATTGACTGTAATCACCAGAGATTGTGTAAGATACATGGGACTAGTGTGTGTAAAATAATGACCAATTATTTTTAAAAATATATTATTTGTCTCAGGAAACAATGATAAATAGCCATAGGCAATGTTCTTTGAGAATACTTTTTTTATTTTGGCCACATTTTTAATAATATAAAAATACTAACTGCCTCAGTGGCCTCTATTGTGTGAGTCTGTAAGGATAGTAGTTCCGAATTTAGAGACTGGAACATACATGGCCCTCCCACCACCTGGAGGGACAGTGGTGTGGTCAGAGAGCCCTATTAGTGGCTTAGACACGGAGGGTTTCTCCCAGACTGGTATCTCACTCTTCTGTGGCTGTACGAGGGGCGGATCGAATATGGACATGGCGCCATTTCAGCACAGAATATTCCACACTGCAGTAATTCTGTCTATAATTTAATAATTGAAGTGATTGTATTTGAGTGAACAAGCAAACAAAGTCCATTCAGTGTATATTCACTGAATGGACTTTGAGCTCAGAATGTATGGAAACCACTGCAATAGGGATTATAATATAATTAATAATTATTTAAAATAAATGGAGATGGACACACACACACACACACACACACACACACACACACACACACAATTATAATCTCTGAATGCCAGTCGAGCAAACGAGAGACAGGTGAACAGCAGGGCAGGTGAGGCACATCAGTGATCAGGAGTGACACGTAAGGCGGGGCGGACACAATGGGGAAGTGAACACAAGAGCACATGGATGGGAGACGGCAAATGAAAACAAAAAACACACAAACAAAAACGAACACGACCGAAACAGACGTAACAGAAAAACACATCACAGACTCAAATACTGACAAAACTATTATGCTATTCCGTTTGTAATTTTTTAAAACATGTTATCTGTCATTAATAATAACAAAGTCCTATAAAAATATAAATGTACCATGATTATCATGCCACTGAAATTATTTAGTTGAAAATGTTAAATTTGTATTACTTTTTAAGTCGAAGACATGCAGTGGAAGAAACTTTTATTTTATTTTAAAGTATTGTTATCTTTTGTCTGCATTTTCACTGAGAAATATCCAAATATCCAAGATATTGTAATCTTTAAAATAACCCTAAGCAACAGCTTTAGAAAGTCCCAAAGGAGATTTATATTTGCTTGTATGCAGACATTGTTTATACATACACTATACCTACATCCTGCTAATCATGTGGGTTATTAGGAAATTCTAATTTACCATCTTGCAGAAACAGTGACAGAGGCAGTTCAGTGATGATGGATAATTTTAAACTCAATCCATCATTTGGAGAGGATGGTAAATATTGTTTCCGACATCTTGGGTCTCTGTGATTTTTCCCATCCCCTTCCCTCTAAAAAAAAATAGTCAGATTAAAAATGTGTAATAATAAACCAGAGCCAGCAGGCATTGAGACAGACCGTATTAAACACGAATCAAAATCCTGCAGATACGTCAGGCATCTCCCAGTTCAAGTTAACAGCCAGCGATGTAAGGGTTTAAAGGCATTGATTGATATATCATCTCGGGCGATAGGGTTGGAGGTTAAATTAGTTATTGAACCACCTTCTGGCTGATCTCATCCGTTCAACGAGGGCTGGACAAGCCTGCCTGACAACCACATGAATCACAATATCACGCTTCTTTAAGTCCACTACATCAGACTCACTGGCTTCCTGTTTATTCCAGAGAAATGACAAGACGTGGGCTAAAATCAGTTAGATCCAATGGCAGGCAGGCAGGCAGGCAGGCAACAACAGGTCAAAGCAGAGGGTCCAAAATGTTTCAGAGAAACAACATTTTTCAGGAAAAGGTGTTGCTCACAGACTAGCACAGGCGACAGTCACACTGTTCTGAAATGTTTGAACAATCATCCTCTAAATTAACTGCCAAAAACAGTCAGAAGTGGTGCAGTGGGGATCCAATCCTGGGCCGTGTGGCCAACCTGGGACTAGAACAGTGCCTTAACAGGACGAGCCACCCAGAGATAGGCATTCAGTGGAGGAGCCGCCAGCTCCTTCCTGTCCATCCTGCTCTGTTACACGGTCGGTTAAACTGCTATTCCTCAGTTTGCCACAATCCCTGTTGTTTCTCATTCCCATATTATTCATAGAGCTCATGTACCCAGGGGGGTAGACCGTCAAGTATGTCTCAGACAGTGAGCTGCACCAACGTCAATGTTTGGTGCTATGCAGTGAACTGAATCGATGTGGCTGCTAGCATGTCACAGTGGAGATATTGAACCATACAAATAAGGAAGGCGACCCACGTTAGTGAAACAAGTACGCTGCCGGTTTATTAAAAAGCAGCGCTAGGCATGGCGGGAAAAAAACAGGCTCTATAAAGACGACTGGTGAACAACCAGTCACCATCGGACATCCTTGCGTACTTCTATGCGTTTCATAAGTGGTCATAACATTGATGAATGTTAACATTAGTCATTAGTGAATGGGGAGACTGGCTGATTGATGGTGCATGGTCTTTGGTGACCTGCAGAACGTGGTTACTCCCCCCTGGGTGCCCAGTGGCTGTTTGCTGGCACTGTGCACGGGGCATTTGCATGTGTCTCTTATGATAAAATGCTATTTATTAATGTTGTCCTGTCCACTGAGGCTATTGAAAATGTTATTAATATTTTTTTTATTATCATGACCTTTATTTTCCTTGGAAATTCTGTTGAGTTTTAGTGGGAATAAAATAATGTAATAATGTGCATCTCTGCTATTACCTGTTTGTGGCATGAATGTGTTTCTTTTTCACTGAAATTCTTTTCAATAGATGTATTAAATTGTTAAGTCTACATTTTCAATATCAGTGACTCAAACTTCTTTATAAAAAATTCCAGAGTTCCATTTTACATGAATACACACATGAATTCACAAAGAAATGTGTTGTCGTTCAGCAGTGAATTTAAGCCACTCACCTTCAACCTATTTGCGTCAAATTACAACCGATGCTACAATTTCTATAACTGTGTCACAGTGTCATGTTCTTGCAATACACAATAATGCAGTACAGCCCAAGGTCACTGATGGGGAAAGTCTTTCCCTTTGCATGTTGGATTAGGTCCATGCATTTTTTAACAAGCCCATACTGGCTTTCAAACAACATGCACAGAGCCACTAAGGAAGAACGAAGAGAGAAGCAGGAAATGTGGGAGCGGTCTGAAGACATGCATTTCTCTTTAAGTTTGGCAAGATGGATGTATTTCTCATCTGCGAGGGGAAAAGACACAAAGACTGCAACACCAATGGCTTTGGCTTAGATCAAACTTTTTTCTTCATTTAGATTTACAAATAAATACAATTTCACTTAGTTAAATGTGTTATATATCATGCCTAGCCAAGTAATAGATTCTTTATACAGTGCCCTCTACAATTATTGGCACCCCTGGTAAAGATTAGTGAAAAGGGTTATAAAAAATTAACCGTTTGGTGAATTAACTTCATCTCACACTGAAAAATTTAATTGACCTTTAATTGAAGCAAATTTATTCTGAGAAAAAAAAATCCCTCATCAAGAAATTATTATTTTTAACAAAACCACATTATTGGCACCTCTGCATTTAAAACTTTGTACAACCTCCCTTTTCTGACACGCCTTCCAAATAATTTGTTGGCATGGAGGTGACGTCTAATGGTAGTTTTGGAGACTTGATGATCCCAAGATGCAAGATGTAATTCTCCAACGGTGATCCTTTGGAATTTTTTTCCCTCTCTTACGAAGTATTGCCCTAACGGTATTGCCTCATTTGATGTGTGTATTCTCTTATCTTTCCCATGTTGATGTATGAATAAGGGAATATGGCCTCTGTGTCACCTCATATTTATACCCCAGTGAAACAGGAAGTCATGGATTACTGCTGGAAAGTTCCTAAACACTCCAATCAACTTTAAAAAGTAAAATATAAATGGAAAAAAATGCTTCAGTTACATTTTGTTCTTAATCATTTCAAGAGGTGCCAATAATTGTGACACATGTGGTTTTGTTAAAAACAATTATTTCTTGATGAGGAATTTTTTTTTCTCAGAATAAATTTCATTCACTTAAAGGTAATTTTTTTTCAGTGTGAGATTAAGCTAATTAATTCACCAAAAGGTGAATTTTTTATAACCTTTTTTACTAATCTTTACCAGGGGTGCCAATAATTGTGGAGGGCACTATAGTAACTGAAACCAGACGTTCAGATGCTGCATTCCTTCTCTATCTACTTCCTTCCTCTTGATTAAAGTCATGAATATTCATTAAGATATATGCATAAACATCTGGTTAAGCTCGAGAATATGTGGTGCCACTCAACACGTAACAGGCTTCATCAATGTGTGACCGCACAGAGTTTGTTTGCTCTGTCATAAGTGAAAAGGTCTTTAGAGCAGCCCCTCAGCCTGATCCCGTTTATAAAAACATTACGTTAGGTAAGACTTCAAGAGGCCTCACATCCTACTGTCACATGTAAACAGACAAAACCAGGGGCCAGGTTGTACGTACAAAATTACTCACAAATATCTCTGGTGCTGGTTCTTGTTTCTGTCAAGACCAAGGTGCTTCCAGGTCTTTCCTAAATTAGAACACAGAAGACAAACATTCTAAGTGGAGGATCAATCAGGATCTCTCTTGGGAGATTTCTTACTATTTGGCCTATTTATGGAAAGAAGCAGACTTTACCACAGAGTTCCTTCCACTTGTCTGGTGATGAATCTCTTCCACCTGCTGCGGCTACCGCCGCCGCCACCGCCTCTCTATCAAAGCCCAAAAACCCAGCGAAGGAAGACGTCAAAACTGGAGAATGATGCCGCAAAGATGTCCTTGCAATTACCGTGTCACTGAAGCCAGAGACGCGTGCGGCGCGTAGACGCGCGAGGCTCAGCGGGTAAACGGGCCTCGCCGCTCCAGAGCCGGTGTGGCGCGTAGACGCGTGCGGCTCAGCGGGTAAACGGGCCTCGCCGCTCCTCGCTGTACTCACCTTGACTCGGCGACATTTTGTGACGTGAATTATTCAGCTGCTGCACGTTTTCATTTCCGCTTGTCCTCGCTGTCAGAGAGCGACGCACATTTAAATAAAACAGGTGGCACAGTGACAAATAGAGAGGCGATCTCAACCCAAAACCGCGCTTTAATTTCCCATCAGGCTGTGCAGCAGGGCAGAAGGACTGCGGTCGGAAATAACCAGCCATCTCCCCGCTGCCCCCGATGAAAAGGCAGGAACTTACAGGTTTTTACAATCTCAACTGATTGTGTCAGATCTGACGCACATTTATTCAGTTTTAAAGGTCATACATTTTCCGTATTTCGGTCATCTTCTGCTGGTTCTCTGCTTGAAATGCATATTAAAACACAAACCATAATTCTGTTCTTGGAGGGGAAAAAGAGAAAGGAGTATTATGCACATGCTTTAAAATATTAATAATAATCACCAGGGATATCAAATAAATTAAAAATATACACTGATCTCAGCAGATAAAATGGGAAAAGTTAATAAATACTACAATAAATACAAAATGGCATCAGTTTGAAGCATTTGTGCTTAATGCAACTATTAGACCTACAAATTAACAGTGGCATACTAGTAGAGATACCCTAATGAAGCATACTAGTGGAGTTACCCTAATGAAGCATACTAGTGGAGTTACCCTAATGAAGCATACTAGTGGAGTTACCCTAATGAAGCATACTAGTGGAGTTACCCTAATGAAGCATACTAGTGGAGTTACCCTAATGAAGCATACTAGTGGAGTTACCCGAATGAAGCACACTAGTGGAGTTACCCTAATGAAGCATACTAGTGGAGTTACCCTAATGAAGCATACTAGTGGAGTTACCCGAATGAAGCATACTAGTGGAATTACCCTTATGAAGCATACTAGTGGAGATACCCTAATGAAGCACACTAGTGGAGTTACCCTAATGAAGCACACTAGTGGAGTTACCCTAATGAAGCATACTAGTGGAGTTACCCTAATGAAGCATACTAGTGGAGTTACCCTAATGAAGCACACTAGTGGAGTTACCCTAATGAAGCACACTAGTGGAGTTACCCTAATGAAGCACACTAGTGGAGTTACCCTAATGAAGCACACTAGTGGAGTTACCCTAATGAAGCATACTAGTGGAGTTACCCTAATGAAGCATACTAGTGGAGTTACCCTAATGAAGCATACTAGTGGAGTTACCCTAATGAAGCATACTAGTGGAGTTACCCTAATGAAGCATACTAGTGGAGTTACCCGAATGAAGCACACTAGTGGAGTTACCCTAATGAAGCATACTAGTGGAGTTACCCTAATGAAGCACACTAGTGGAGTTACCCTAATGAAGCATACTAGTGGAGTTACCCTAATGAAGCACACTAGTGGAGTTACCCTAATGAAGCACACTAGTGGAGTTACCCTAATGAAGCATACTAGTGGAGTTACCCTAATGAAGCATACTAGTGGAGTTACCCTAATGAAGCATACTAGTGGAGTTACCCTAATGAAGCATACTAGTGGAGTTACCCGAATGAAGCACACTAGTGGAGTTACCCGAATGAAGCATACTAGTGGAGTTACCCTAATGAAGCACACTAGTGGAGTTACCCTGATGAAGCATACTAGTGGAGTTACCCTAATGAAGCACACTAGTGGAGTTACCCTAATGAAGCATACTAGTGGAGTTACCCGAATGAAGGCCAACATTCAATCACATTTGTTCCTAATACATTTTTATATTTACTGTTTTTTTTGTCACACAGTTTTTTAGCTGATTGATGTGAACAATAAACAGAACAACAGTCAGTTTTTGTGAATGAAAAATCTTTATTAAATAAATGCAATTTAGTTTCTACCACAGAGTGCACTGTCGGTTATCTAGCATTGGGGTTTTCATGCTTGGTGTGCAGACTGTGACCATAGAGTGCACTGTCGGTTATCTAGCATTGGGGTTTTCATGCTTGGTGTGCAAACTGTTATCTGTCTATTGATGGGTAGCAGCCACACCCTGAAGATATATATAAGCCTGCTGAAGCTGAGCATGACTGGGTTTCTTTAGTACTTGGATGGGAAACCTCTTGGGATAAGTAGTTCCTAGAAGAGATTTCCTTGTGCCACTAGGGGGCATTCTTCTTTCTGAACTAAATTAATCCAGTTCTGCAGCATGGTTGAGGTGGGCACCGATGTGGAGAAGGTGCCATACTTTTCATGAGATGGTAAACTTGACATCTTGACTCACTGGGGTCAAAGGTTCCATGTCACTTTTCAAAAAAGTAGGCTTTGTAAATCCAATATTTGAGTCAAAGTCCAAATTTATTATTTTATTTTATTTTTTTAAGTTTGGCCATCTAATCATCCCCTATTTCTGATCGGCTGCAATTCCCTGCATACCCTAGCCACATTCTTTAATTCCTCAGGAGATCACTGCAAAAAAAAATGGACTTCTCAGTTGTGTGGTAAAATTAATTTAAAAAAACACCTAATTTGTGCTGTGATTACTCCTGGTAGTAACTCCTAAATGTGCGCCACGGTGCGTTTTGGCCTGGTTAGGAACAGCAAACCTGATGACAGCACTGTGTTAAGGTAACACCGTTAATCAGAAAGCACAGCATCTCCAACCTACATTTATGGGCCTGCCTGAAGAGCAAGAAATTGGTTTATACACTTAAAAGTCACACCTTGTTAGGGCTCTGAATCTGACGGTGTTAATTATCATCTCCACACACCCGAACGCATCGCTTCATTACCGTTCTTTTTTTACACACAGTGCACGACGGCACATTCTCCACATCTTCCTGCAGTATCATGGGGTTAACTGCATCGGCTGTTTGCCACTGTGACTGTGAGCTTCTTCATTTTCCGAAGTCGGAGAGGTGAGAGAGCGAGGCGCACCGGAGTTCAGTGTGCCGCCAACACACGGGGAAAACAGCACGGCTTGTGTGAATTTAAATTTAGGTGGAGAATTTAATTGTTGTATTCCCCTTAATTTGCATTGCCTTCAATACCACATAGGTCAACCGAGAACTCTAGCCTTGATATATATCAAAAGTCCCACGGACCTTGAAAATTTTTCTAATTTTGTGAATTTGAGAAAAGAAAAAAAAAACTTGAAAGTTTTTGAAAACGGACATGGTCCTTGAAAGTTCTTGAATACACCGTTGAATATTTTGTTCAGAAATATGAAATGGAAGTTATTGCCTTGGGGTTCAATTGCATAGCTTGTTCTGGATATATGAGAGTGCCCAATGTCTCAAATGCATGTACACATTACCGGCAGCTTTGACATTCACTCACGTGGCTCAGCTGAAAAGATGCCCGATGGCATATGAAAAAATAACAACAGGAGTGTCTTGTTTCTTTGGGTCACTGTTTAGTTAATGCGAAGGCTTTCAGTTATTCATTTCTACTCACAACCATTCGCACCAGCAGCACTGTCTCCCTGTATCCTGTGTCCTGCACGCAGTCCTTTCAGCACGTCAGGTGTTTCAGTGACCTGGGAGAGCTGCAGAACCTCACACAGCATCCCAATTGCAAGCATGGTAGCAGCTGTAGCTCATGGCCAATAAGAGCAGCCGAGCCCACTTGCCAGATTATTGGGACCACGTCATCCCCCAACACGATGATCGTGCGAGCTTGATCTGCAGTCCTTCTGGACGGACTCTGCACACCAGTCCATCCAGATAGTACAAACAGGATGTTAATAGCGATCTGACATATTGAAGATTAAAGCATCATTTTTAAAATCAGACGTAGTCAGTTTGGCTTGGATTCAGTAGTTTTTTCTTAACTAATGAATGGACGCAAGCTCGGTACATGCCAGCAGTGAGATGTACAGTACGGACACCGGTGGCTCATCCTGTGTACTAATGCTTGAGTCCCATTATAACACGGTCTTTTATCGAAAAGCTTGTGATGTAGAACGACATAAAATGAGTAAAAATGAAGTAAACAAAAGCAGCCTGCTGACATGTTAAAAAGAAACAAGTCACACAAAGTGCACACACTAATTACCACTGCAAAGGGTAAATCAGCAATAACCTTTTGGTAAAATAGCAGCACATTTGAACGTGTTTATTGTTGTGCTTCCCTTTTGAAAGCACACTATGCTTTCATCAGTAAAGGTTGCAATTAAAGGGGACCCACATTAGCGTTCAGGCATACAATTAATGTTTTTCCCCATGTTGTGTAATTAGCTTTTGTTTACTTGCCACTTAATTCCACGTCTAAGTGCTCACATATTACTTACCTCCTTATATTAATCGTATGGACAGTCAACATTTAAAAAAGAAAAAGGTAATTCACTCAAATGCCATAACACTTGTCATTAACTTCTATTCTTATTCCACCGCATCATCACTGAATTTAACATAAAATCACCTGTTTGTTAAACAGAAAATTGCAAATAAATAGCTTTTGCATTAATGTTTTAGTCAATGTCAAACATAAAGGGTTAAAAATTGTATCTGATGCCTTGATTTTAGGCATTTAGGTCTTTACTCCAAAGCAAGATTACAAAAACAAATACAGCCTTCTGGATATAAATAAAAAAACTGAATAATGTAACTTTGAATGTAGAAAGTCCCATATAACCACACAGAGAGAGTCCCTTTGAGAAAAACTATTTCCAAAATGAGATAAGATTTAGCTTCCTGTCCTTACAAAAGAAATGCAATTCAAGAGCAACTCTCAAATTATAGACATTCCTCCTTTGTTATGCCTTCTTTCCCAGCAAAACAAGGCACTCTTATGCATGTGTAAGTATCTGGTTCACCTGCAGGTCACGGGCAAACAAATCAGTGAAAACAACTGCAGGCATGTGTCACTCACAGAAGTAAAAGTACTTTTTTTAGGCCGTTATATAAAGAGTCGTGAAAACCCCCTCTGGACACTGTCCATTTCTCCTGATAGAGCTGTTGCACGTTAACTAATTTACGGTAGTAGGAGCCAATCTGCTCACTACTGTAAATGTGAAAAAGAGATAGATATAAATTACATAAATCATTAAATAATATCACTTACATTCGATTGAAGAGTCGAGAGTAGATTGGTAAAAAAAAATGTTGCTTTGCATGAACTAATAGGGTCAGATGGTGTGGCAGTTTGGCAGAGTCCATAATACAAAGTATGCCCAATCCACAACATTTCAAAGATGAACAAGATTGTGAAAGTATGTCAGTGCATTATCTATCCACTTTGTCATTTGATTAGAGCCTGAGCCTGTGTTTTACAAAGGGTCTTTGAGCTTGAGTATTGATGTAGTTACCCCTATCCGTATCCTGACCTTATCCATTATGAGATGAAAAACAAAACTTATCCTAGATCCAGTCTGCTAGAGATTCAATTCATGTCCCTTAAATGTTGACTCCCAATTAAAAGCATTTGCTCATATTTATTCATGTTTTATTGAGTTCAGTGGTAACCACAGTAATCTCACCAAACTGTTTAACCACAGTGATCTCACCAAACTGTTTAACCACAGTGATCTCACCAAACTGTTTAACCACAATGATCACACCAAACTGTTTAACCACAGTGATCTCACCAAACTGTTTAACCACAGTGATCTCACCAAACTGTTTAACCACAATGATCTCACCAAACTGTTTGAGACCTGAAAAACACATCAAGCATTTATGTATGTGTATTTATTGTAGAGTTGATATTTCTGGACATTAGGGGGGGCATTATTACTCATGTTATGGCTGTGCTAATAATATCCACATTAGGGGGGGGGGCACTCACTCATGTTATGGCTGTGCTAATAATATCCGGATGGAGCCCAATTATATTTTTGGGGAAAACGCTGCCATTTTTAATTATTCAGAGGCTCTCTCTTCCCTTCCCATTTCTATTAAAAAATTGTTTTCCCCGAAACTGTTCATCCGAGCCACTTAAAACACCGTCTCAGCTGCTATTTTAATGTATCCCTTCCTTCCTGTGATTGCCACTTACTGAATTTATGTTGATATAAGTTAATCCTCCTCTGGATGGGTCCTTTCCCCTCGACAGACTGCTCTGTGCTCCGCCCCTCTTCCCTGATCCCAACAGGGCTTTTGCTTTAGCACATTCTCATGCATGTCGTTTTCTTAGAATTCAGTCCATTCATCGACTCCCTGCTTCCCCCGGAGAAGTGTCCCCAAAGAACGCCTGAGCGCTTATTTCCCCGATGTCTCAATAAACTCCTTTACAAGAGTTCGGAACGGTGCTTCACAACAATGACACACGTACATAATTCTGCTCCGGAAGCAGGTTTGGGGCGATTCAAGAAGCGAAGAGGGAGGGACGACGAGGCTGCGTCCTGAACCCGGAGTGAGCCCATGAACAGAACAGAGCTCTACGACTTAAAGAGGCACACACCCACTCACCGCCTAAGTCACAAGGAGCATTTTATGTAAAATAGCCAAGTCTATTAGAAATATTATTGAAATCTAGGATCCAGAAAGAGGCTGCTAATTAATCATGCCATGTCAGGGTGGCAAGAAAAGCTATGACTGGGAGGCAAAGAGAGCAAGCTTTATGGAGGGTAAAATTGTCTGTGTAACCCCCCAATTCCCATAGAGATCCATTCAAATGCAGAGGTTCTATTATCGCTTGTAAGAGTACCAGAAAATAAGATATCAAGAGTATTTTGATGTTGTTGGGTCACAGACATCAGGAAGTCATGGCATGCAAAAGATATGCGACCAAATGTTAAAAATGATTACTTTAATCTACATTATGTTAAGCAGTCCAATATAAACGGTTCATCCGATATGGATGAAAATACCCTCAAATTAAAGCTGACAGTCTGCACTTCAACCTCATTGCATCCTTTCAAACTCAAAGTGCTGGAGTACAGAACCAAAATAAAACAATGTGTCACTGTCCTATTAATTATGGTGCTCACTGTATTGTATCTACCGAGTACCAAAAACAAAATGGCCGCCCTCACACAAGAGACAGAGTTCCTTTGTCACCGTTTTTAAACCTGTAAAGACACGAACATGCATGTGTCTCAATATCAACATCATTTATCAAATCAGTGGAACAACGGGTGAATCTGGCACTCAACCACATCACTTGCTCAACATGCGGTATGATTGATGATCAGCCATATTGCTTTTGACAATCTGATGTCGTTAAATGTGTTCACGTTAAATGTCTCTTCTTCTTGGCTGCCAGTGGCAAGAGGTTTGTAAAAAAATATTGGTTCGTTTTCAATCTACAGTATCTTCGGGATGATGTGTAAAAAGCAAATAAAAATTAGATTTTACATTTTTTAACTATATAAGCAGTCCTGGTTAAGCTTGCCAGATAAAACAAATGATTTGTTAATTTTGTTAAATTGTTTGTTATTTTTTTAAACCGCTCTTTCATGTTGATAATTTTTCGTCATGGTGTTTGCTTCTGTCAAAATAATAAAGAGCAGGGATATTAAGGCTATTGAGAAAATACAGGTTTTTTTTTTTTTTTTAATCATATTTTTGACCTAAATACAAAAATGCCTGTACCCGGAGGAGCAGTTAGTGTTAATCACTTAGTGTTTACTGTTGCTTGAGAACGACACGTTTGTTATGCAGACAATGTTCATTGTTGTGCCATTATTATTCATGCAAGGAAGCTTGCAGCAAAGTGATTTAGCTGCCAGAATGCCACTAGAGGCAAACAACAAACATTAATAAGACTGTTGTACACCACGCACTGGACAGGACCACTTCTGGACCAAGCATGTATCTCTGTGAATACACCACGCACTGGACAGGACCACTTCTGGACCAAGCATGTATCTCTGTGAAATATGAATATTTCTGTGCAATGTAATATGTAAAGGTAGACTGAAATAACTATCTACAGATAAGAAGAATCTTGCTGTTGCTTTTAGCTTCTGACATGCACATGATTGCTCTGGAGGGGGGTGTTTTACAAGAGAATAATTACCACTGTTGTCTATGAATTCTGATGAGTATGTACTTAACTTTCTTGATCATGACCCCCTGCAGATCTGAGTAATTATCTGCTATGCTGTGGATAAATCACAAACAAATATACAAAGAAGTAATGATCCCAGAATAGCAGTGCGTGGTAAAGTTCACCCTGCTCATGTTCCAAAATGTTAGGCTGGTGTTTTCCTTACACGACCCATTGCTTTCTGTTACAGGAATATGCCTACCGCTTCAATTTAATTAGAAAGAATACTTGAAGGAAAATATCACTTGCAATAGCCAGATAAACCAAACATCAGTATATTTTTCAGTAGAAATATTGTAATTTTGTGACTTTACAACCCAATTAAAATGAATGCATTAAATTGAATTAATTTAAATTAAAGAATCAAAATTCTTTCAACTATCATTTATCCAACATTAAAAATAAATTCAATTCAGTCAATTTGTACCAACACGTTTCAGCGCCAGTGACCAAGAATACAAAAAAAATTTACATAACCAAGTGGGCAATATAACAAACAGGGCTACTACTACGCTGTCTCAGTAACAGGAGAGCATTACTCCCCTAGCTTTCAGGTAAACGTTTGAATCACAGACAGTAGCCAACCATCAATTAGTTTTAGAATATCCTTTTCTCGACTTGCAGTGCCCTCCACTATTATTGGCACCCCTGGTAAAGATGAGTAAAAATGGTTATAAAAAATTCACCTTTTGGTGAATTAGCTTAATCTCACACTGAAAAAAATAGAAAAAAACAACCTTTAATTGAAGTAAATTTATTATGAGAAGAAAAAAAACCTGATCAAAAAATTATTATTTTAACATATTTTTTATGTAGAATAATCATTTTTAATATTTGGTCGCATATCCCTTGCATGCCATGACTTCCTGATGTCTCTGACCCATCAACATCAAAATACTTTTAATATCTTATTTTCTGGTACTCTTACAAGCGATACTATAACGTCTCATGAATTCTCTGATTTCCACTTCTGTCCAGATATTTCCCATATCTCTTCCAGTGACCATTGTTTTGTTGGTTCTGTTTTAAATTAGTCCCTCACACCACATATTTTAGCCCATGTTATTTTTGCCTATGTTAGAATGACTGTTTCTGTTTGAAACAAAGTTGATACAAAGTAACTCACGTGGACAGCGCATTTGTACATATCTATACAAATGACTAGTGATTATCTTTATTGTTCATTTTTACATATCTATAGTCATGCAAGAGCTGATTTTTATGAAAAACTGTTCACTATTATTACACATGACCAATGTGAGACATGTTAACCAAAGTAAAAAGCACTGAAAATAAATTATTTATATTTCCATCAATATTGTTTGACATTTTTCTAATAGTGAACTGAACCAGAAGGTGTGTTATTTAGTGCCATCTATCCTCATTAACAAAAAAATATGTTGTAAAATAATGTGTTTTATTAGAGGTTTGCACATTGACAGGATCAATCAAATTTATTTTAATGTCAGCAGCTATATTGGCTTGGCATTGCCAGAACACTCTGGCATTGAATGAGTTAACCAAGTGTACTTGCACATTTGTGAAGAGTAACTAATTTGTGTACAAGCCAACTCTCCAGTAGATTAAAATCATTTGATCATTAAATCAGCAAAGGTGGATTATTCAGTGCATGTTTTGATCACTTGACAAATTTTAGATACAGTCCATCAAATCCCTATTTTATGGCAATGCATATTGATTGGTACATTTATAGAACATAGGTTGGTTTCACCTTTATAAAATGACATGTTATATTATTAACCTGCACCTAGTTACACCCACTGCATGCATACAAGTACTAGAAAGAACAAGCGCAATGTCTTTCATGGAACTATTCCATCGTGGCCTATAATAGATATGATAGAGAAGGTGAGAAATGTGTTTTTTTAATTATTGTTCTTACAGTATGTGCCTATATACTGTGTGTCTTCACGTTATTATTATTTTTCTTTCTTCTGTAATACCTCTTCTGTTTAGCATTTATCCAAGCTAAACAATGGACAATAAAATGTTCAGTGTTCATTCAACCCAAAAAAAGTTTCATTCATTGTGTCAATAATAGAAAAAGACATGCGGGACACACAAACTATGTCTCTGTTTGCCCACCTGGCTCTGTGGTATTTCAATCGAGGTGCAATTATAACGACTCTATATAAACATACGTGAGCATCTCTGAGGCATGCTTTGGTATCTGAGGGTTTTTTGAGGGTGAGAAGTCATGTAAATAGATTAGCTAACGGACTCACAGGCTTCATTAGACCGAATGACTGCGCCCCGGTTCTCTGTACCCCCATATCGCCAGGCAAGGTGGTGTTTCCATGGTAGACATGAAGCGAGGAAGGGCACCTTGGGTATGTGGCGTGCCTGCAAACACACAAGTAAAGAGGGAGAAATGGAGGACAGCCGCGGCAGCGCTTCCTTCCCGCTGAGAAATCATACGTGAGCGGGAGTACGATCAGCTGAAAACATTACTGATCCATCAATCAATCTCACGCTGTAAGACACACGGGTCTGGATTTTATCAACTCAACTCCAACACAGTTTTGTGAGGTACATGTATTTGTCAAAGTCAAAGTGAAGGACAAATGTTGACTGACTCAATTATGTAGACACACACAGTAAACTAATCTGTACTCAATGACGTAGACACACACAGTAAACTAATCTGTACTCGATGATGTAGACACACACAGTAAACTAATCTGTACTCAATGATGTAGACACACACAGTAAACTAATCTGTACTCAATGACGTAGACACACACAGTAAACTAATCTGTACTCAATGATGTAGACACACACAGTAAACTAATCTGTACTCAATGATGTAGACACACACAGCAAACTAATCTGTACTCAATGATGTAGACACACACAGTAAACTAATCTGTACTCAATGATGTAGACACACACAGTAAACTAATCTGTACTCAATGATGTAGACACAAACAGTAAACTAATCTGGACTCAATGATGTAGACACACACAGTAAACTAATCTGTACTCAATGATGTAGACACACACAGTAAACTAATCTGTACTCAATGATGTAGACACACACAGTAAACTAATCTGTACTCAATGATGTAGACACACACAGTAAACTAATCTATACTCAATGATGTAGACACACACAGTAAACTAATCTGTACTCAATGATGTAGACACACACAGTAAACTAATCTGTACTCAATGATGTAGACACACACAGTAAACTAATCTGGACTCAATGATGTAGACACACACAGTAAACTAATCTGTACTCAATGATGTAGACACACACAGTAAACTAATCTGTACTCAATGATGTAGACACACACAGTAAACTAATCTGTACTCAATGACGTAGACACACACAGTAAACTAATCTGGACTCAATGATGTAGACACACACAGTAAACTAATCTGTACTCAATGATGTAGACACACACAGTAAACTAATCTGTACTCAATGATGTAGACACACACAGTAAACGAATCTGTACTCAATGATGTAGACACACACAGTAAACTAATCTGTACTCAATGATGTAGACACACACAGTAAACTAATCTGTACTCAATGATGTAGACACACACAGTAAACTAATCTGTACTCAATGATGTAGACACACACAGTAAACTAATCTGTACTCAATGATGTAGACACACACAGTAAACTAATCTATACTCAATGATGTAGACACACACAGTAAACTAATCTATACTCAATGATGTAGACACACACAGTAAACTAATCTGTACTCAATGATGTAGACACACACAGTAAACTAATCTATACTCAATGATGTAGACACACACAGTAAACTAATCTATACTCAATGATGTAGACACACACAGTAAACTAATCTGTACTTAATGATGTAGACACACACAGTAAACTAATCTATACTCAATGATGTAGACACACACAGTAAACTAATCTGTACTTAATGATGTAGACACACAGTAAACTAATCTGTACTCAATGATGTAGACACACACAGTAAACTAATCTGTACTTAATGATGTAGACACACACAGTAAACTAATCTGTACTTAATGATGTAGACACACACAGTAAACTAATCTGTACTTAATGATGTAGACACACACAGTAAACTAATCTGTACTTAATGATGTAGACACACACAGTAAACTAATCTGTACTTAATGATGTAGACACACACAGTAAACTAATCTATACTCAATGATGTAGACACACACAGTAAACTAATCTGTACTCAATGATGTAGACACACACAGTAAACTAATCTGTACTTAATGATGTAGACACACACAGTAAACTAATCTGTACTCAATGATGTAGACACACACAGTAAACTAATCTGTACTCAATGATGTAGACACACACAGTAAACTAATCTGTACTCAATGATGTAGACACACACAGTAAACTAATCTATACTCAATGATGTAGACACACACAGTAAACTAATCTGTACTTAATGATGTAGACACACACAGTAAACTAATCTGTACTTAATGATGTAGACACACACAGTAAACTAATATGTACTCAATGATGTAGACACACACAGTAAACTAATCTGTACTCAATGATGTAGACACACACAGTAAACTAATCTATACTCAATGATGTAGACACACACAGTAAACTAATCTGTACTTAATGATGTAGACACACACAGTAAACTAATCTGTACTTAATGATGTAGACACACACAGTAAACTAATCTATACTCAATGATGTAGACACACACAGTAAACTAATCTATACTCAATGATGTAGACACACACAGTAAACTAATCTGTACTTAATGATGTAGACACACACAGTAAACTAATCTGTACTTAATGATGTAGACACACACAGTAAACTAATCTGTACTTAATGATGTAGACACACACAGTAAACTAATCTGTACTCAATGATGTAGACACACACAGTAAACTAATCTATACTCAATGATGTAGACACACACAGTAAACTAATCTGTACTCTATGATGTAGACACACACAGTAAACTAATCTGTACTTAATGATGTAGACACACACAGTAAACTAATCTGTACTTAATGATGTAGACACCTAATTTGTAAGGATAGCATGCGGTTGACATATCTGGCCTTAGTCCACTCCTATCTGGATTGGAGTTCAACATTTACTTTTTATCGAGCAAGAAATAAGAGAATATTGTTTTTTTCTTAATGCCGTTTCACCAAGGTTATGTCCTTGAGGTCAGAGGCATCCAGTAATTTAGCAATGTCTGACTCTCTTTCATCTCACTATAGAGCACCAGTCAATTCAAATAGCTCACTCTTACAGATAGAAACACAAAGCGCAGAGACTACCTGAATGGAAATGGCATCACGTACAGAACGAGAGCACTTTCTCCCTCTGGTTTTATGAATACATGTGTTCACAGTATTGTTTTGGAGAGGCACAAAGTAACACTTAACAGCGCATGCAAAAATACCAGAGATCAGACATTTTCTCAAACATTTAGTTTCAGTTGGTACTAATGCTTATTTATTTATACAACTTTATTTATTTTTTTATGCATCAATTCATTCATGTATTTATTTATTAAATTATTAGTCCTTCAACAAACCTCCCAGCAGCTAAATTTAGTTAAATTTTTAATCTGATGTTTGTTCTCATTTACTTGGCATGTCTGTTCGGTTTGCTTTATGCTCATTTAAAATCCATAAAAGCAGGGCATGCCATTTTTCAGGAGTTGCCAAAAACATTTCTTCCTACTTGTTAATTTTTCAGCTACCTGACAAATAGATTTACCTGTAGTGAGGTAAAGTAACTGGCTCAGTGTGTGTTTTAAAGGGATTCTTGCATATTTACAGACAACAAACAATATGTGGGCGAAATCTGATACATCACTCAAAACGAATGTCTGCATTTGCCACAAACTTTGTTGTATTTAAACGGAAAGCCTTTGGGGGAAGGCACCTGACAGGAGATTGATGTTAACACTTTTTGTTGAGAATGTCCACGTATTTGAAAACAAAGTGGTGGGAATTGCAGAGAATGCAAAAATACACCAAGCCAAAGGCCCTTAAATGGCTGGTCGATGCTACACGACACGTCCAACCAATCATTGACCCCGAGTTTTTCTTTTCTCACCATGGAACACCTTTGTGTCTTTTTTTACGTGATTCACAGCTTAATTTTGTCCAGAACTGTGCCTCTCTCAAGCTAGCAGCTGTTCTTTTTATCCAACTCCCCACTGGCAATTGAAACCTGCTGGCTCAAACAGTGTTACGGTGGCTTTTATCTAATTCAGTGCCAAGGCTTTTGTTAATATGGCCTCGTCAGAGCTGTGTTAGGGGGAACTATTCATACCGTTTCTGATCAATACACATGAGAGGCACCACTTCTAGCGTCCAATTGCTTTTCGTAGTTTGGTAGTAAAGTGGGACTCATTTCTACATTTGAAAGTCAAAGTCAGTGCCAAGTCAGTCCAGGTCAGTGCCAGTCAGTCCAGGTCAGTGCCAGTCAGTCCAGGTCAGGGCCAGTCAGTCCAGGTCAGGGCCAGTCAGTCCAGGTCAGGGCCCATATTTATAAAGAAGCACATGGTACGAGCGCTGAGCTAGGATTGGTTTTCACTTTTAGCTCAAAATAGATCAGGTGTGGGTATAGACAGGGGAAACCTGATCCTAGATCAGCTCACGGGTCCTGATCCAACCTGAATGTAAAATAGCGAGCATTGTTTATCTGTCACGGGTGCCAAGCCAGACCCGTAGCTATGGGCGGGCCTTAGGGGGCCGGGCCCGCCCATGGAAGTGCCAGTGCCCCCCCACTGGAAATTGACGGGGGGGAAAAAAAAAAAAAAAAATTCTAGTATTTTTCGGTTAAAAAATTAAAAATACTAACTTTTTAAGACATTAAAATAGATAGAAAAAAATGTGTTATTGTTTGAGGGGGTTCCGCCATACTGAAACAGGAAGTTACGCCAATGTAGGCTAGGTTACCGCGCCATTTCAGTTGGGAGTCCAGCAGAGCTCTATTTCTCAGTAGGATCGCTTTTGATTAAAAATGGACATTCGAAAATGGTTAAAATCGCCAGTCTCTGTCGATTCTTCCGCCTCCAAATCGCACAATATAACTGCACCAAAGCCCAGTGATGTCGATGGAGATCAAGATGGTGCTGAAATTCAGCCTAGCACCAGCAGCAGCAGCGTATCTGAGACTAGTCCGACGACTCCGACTACTTGCCTTGCTGCTGCAACCGCAGGAACCGTACTTGGATTATCAGTGGATGACCTTGGCACAGACAAGCCTAAACAGGTTGTATTGAATAAATACCCAGTCAAAATGTTTGGTGCAAAAAAACGATCATTCTCCTCTAGCTGGTATAGGAACAGGGACTGGCTTGAGTATTCTGTAAAAAACGACGCGGTGTTTTGCTATCCGTGCAGGAAATTCAAATCATCAGATTTAACTTTCTCCGTTAGGGGATATAATGACTGGAAACATGCCATTGAAACTAGCAAGGGTTTAAATAAGCACGCAGCTTCAAAGGAGCATTTAGCATGTGAAGCAATGTGGAGGGAGTCTGAAAAACGTAGAGAGACAGGGTCAGAGATTTCTACTCTCCTAAATTCAGAACAACTGGCACGCAACAGATATTACATGTCAGCCATAATTGATATGCTTGAGTTTTTAGTGGTAAACCAATTGCCCTTACGTGGAGATAATGATACTTTTGCCAGCCTGCTAGAAGATCAAGGCTCCATTGGATTGCTCCTGTCTCTGTTCGAGTACACCATGCGTAAAGATCCAGAACTGACAAAGATTACCAAAACAATTCCACAGAATGCACGCTACACCAGCCCACAAATACAAAACGAGATTATCGAACTGATGAGCAATATTGTGACAGAGGAGATAGTGAGACAAGTAGGGGATAGCTGGTACACAATAAAGGTGGATGGGACACGGGATCCTAAAGGCCAAGAAAATATATCTGTAGTTGTGCGCTACGTTGACGAAAACTATGGGGTATGCGAGCGCCTGTTGGTAATGGCCACGTCGGATAAGGGGGATGCAGAGACATTAACAGGTGTGATCATCGATGAGCTCAAGAAAGCCAAACTCAGCCCCAACAAAATCCTGAGTCAGGTTTACGACGGTGCATCACTAATGTCTGGGAAACATGGTGGTGTGCAGAAGTTGCTACAAAATAAACTGGATCGTGACATACCATATATCCATTGCTTTAACCACCAACTTCATTTGGTGGTGATTCATGCTATGTCCAGTGAAGCAGCTGTCGAGGAATTTTTTAGCGTATGCAATATGCTGTACAAGTTCATCAGGAAGCCAACTGTCGCTATTCAATACAAGGGCGAGAGCCTGAAACGCCTCTTGGACCAGAGATGGACTGGCCATTTGACAACTGTTAATGTTGTGGTGAAGAGTTTACCCGATATATCCACATTATTGACCGAGGTGGAGAACACACGGGGCCATGGAGCTGAGGTGCGGGTCGAGGCTACTGGGCTACTTCATTTCATATCACAACGCAGCTTTCTTTTCATTGCACACTTTGTTCAGAAAATCTTGTCACTTTTCGAGGCGCCAAACAGACTACTACAAGCCGAAGATATGGACTTGTTCACTGCGGTTACACTTGTGAACAGTGCATCCGATTGCGTACGTAAACTGCGCACAGAGAATGAGTTTACTGCACTATGGGACCTCTGCACTCCCGCTCCAGCCACCGCCGAGACTGTGTCTGGGATAGGTCCCAGCTATCCAAGCAAGAGAAGACGCACACTTAACAAGAACCTTTCTGCATTTGTAGTTGAAGAAGCAGTTGGACAGTCACAGAGCGACACAGACGAAAATACCGAGTTCATGAGACTATTTTACAGTGTTATCGATGCTGTGCTAGGAGAGATGGATGTGCGTTTTGGAGAGCGCAGCAGCGAGCTCATTGGCGCGCTGGCTGCTTTGAACCCAGAGGCCGAAGAGAATTTCATGGATCCATCGAAGGTAACCCCTCTTCTGAGATTAGCTGACATTGAAGTGGTTGAATCAGAATATGTTGTGGCTCGTGAGTTCCTTGTGAATAAAATGACGGAGACCTCGATTCCCCCCAAAGATGGAAAATGGACAGTAGCCAATATTCTCAGTACATTCCACTGTGCACTCCAGGCCATGCCGACTGTCATCTCAGCTTATACCCTTGCCCTAACTTTGGGGGCATCTACCGCAACGTGTGAAAACTCCTTTTCAACGCTTAAAAACGTTTTCTCCGAGCATCGGCGTAGTATGTTGCACAAACGTAAGGCTCATCTTATTCAGCTTGCCTTTGAAAAAGATCTTACGCACAAGTTCAAGGATGAATGGAAGGACATTTTGATGAGAAGGTTCAACACCCAGAAACGACGCATTCAACTCTACTGAGAGGGAGAACGAGAGAGCGCCATTCATAGTAAGTTCAGATTGTGTGTGTGTGTGTGTGTGTGTGTGTCAGCACCCGCCGTGGTGTGTTTTTTAAAGAGTGCTTTGCACTTCTTGTGTTCTAGTTAAATGCTGTGTTTGGTGCCTTTGCATATCCCTGTGTTGACTGCTTTAAATTATGACATGATATTATAACGCGTCAGCATCCGCCGTGGTGCTTTTTCAATTCGAGAGGTGTGGGTTGCTTTGCACTTCTGGTGTTATATTCAATGTGTTGTCTAGTGCTTTGTGCATAACATTACCTCTGTGTAATTGACTGATGTGGTAAATTATGAGGACTGATGTGGTATCTTTAGGCTGGTCGTTGCTGTTGATGGTTTAAAGTTATTATTTGCAAGTGCACTGATTGCGCGGTCACGGTGCCAACCTCCCCCGTTTAGTCATGGTATCCCATCTATTAATTTTCTAAAGCTAATTGTTTACAAAACCTTGTAAGTGCACCTGATTGGTTACAATTGTCTAAACAGTGAATGTCTGTATTGTGAATGCGCCAGTTTTGTTGCCGCTCTCCGCGTTATAATCGTAACTTACTGCATTCAATTAATTTTAGGCATAGCCTAATACATCTGGACATATTAAATCTGAGACCAATTTGGTTAGTATGCGACCTCAGTATAGCCTAATTAGTATGCGTCAGTGCTGCACGAATACAATAGCATATCGGATTATCAAAAATATTTAATAATAATTGTGCCCCCCCATGCAGTTCATATGCCCCCCTTAAGACCGAGTCCTGGCTACGGGTCTGTGCCAAGCCTGTGGGTGCCCAGCCTGTAGGTGCCCCGAGCAGAGCTTTCAGAGAAACTCATCATTCTTAATTCCATAAAAAAATCACAATCTTAAAAACTCACAATTCTTAATTCCATGAAATAATTACAATCCTAGAAACTCATAATTTTTAATTTCATAAAATAATTACAATGCTATGACTTGTGAAAGTGGTTAAATAGTATGTACCCTAAGTATGTGATTAATTTTAGAATCAATTCCATTGACATCAACCTCACCAAAAAAATGCGCCACACAAATGAAAATACAGTGAGAGTTATTAATAAATCAGAGTAAAGCAAATATAACACTATGAACTGACACAAAAAAAACAACAACGTGGCAATAAATATCAATTCCAGTTTGCCTCATTATTGCTTTAGAACATGCTTTGACTGAAAGAGATTGAATGATAGCTCAGAGGAATGTATTGTTAATAGTGTTAAAGGTGTTAATAGTGGATATTTCATTATAGCAGTTTGGTAAGTTGGATGTTTTTAGATTTAGTTGATTTGTCATTGATATGTGGGAAAAAAATCGCTATAAAAGAACTGTCAAAGTAATTCATAGCATTACATTCTATATGCTCAACATCGCAGCAATCTTACCGCCTTTCAAGACTAATGAAACAACAAAAAGAAAAGATGCATTCATATACGTGGTATGTTTCTCATTATATTTGTGATTATCTCCTCCATTATCCCTCCACTTTTAATTAACAAAGGAAACCATTTATCAATTAAAATACCAATAACGGGGTAAATGGGGTATTATTTATGATAATAACTATAGATACTATATTTCTCCTCAAGAAAAGACACCTCGACTTATAAATGTGAATGTATGTTGATGCATGACTGAGACTCATGACTGAGACTCATGACTGAGACTCAGACTGGGACTCAGACTGGGACTCATGACTGAGACTCATGACTGGGACTCATGACTGGGACTCATGACTGGGACATCCCACAGGAGGCAGACTATCAGTCAAAATGGCATTCCCCTCATAATCATCGAAAAGGGACTCCCTGTGGTGAATCAGAGCCTGCTGTCTGCTGTGAAACGGTTGTGCAGTGCTCAGTAGTCAGTACGGCTTCAAGCCTGTAATGCTGTCACACAAGTTATGAACTGTGTGTAATGTGACAGTGGTGTAATGTAATAATTCCTCAAGAAAGGAATGCCTCCATTTCTTTGATGGATGAAGGAAATGGAAATCTACTTCACACTCTGTGGTCAAGAACTTTCCAGAAAGGTTCATTGATGCTTAGATCTGGTGAGTGTGGAGTAGAGTGCGGATCGGGCCACATATTTCTGTCCGAACCCGACCGAGTCCGAGATAGTAGTAACCGAGCCCGACCCGAACCCGACAGGAATTCTGCATTTTATGTCCGAACCCGACCCGAGCCTGACGCAGTTAACGTAAGGCACTGAAGCGCTGACATAGTGTTTCCCTGTCAAGCAGTTGTTGTTACCATGGTTACAGCTTCCCTGTTTAGTGGACACTGGGCACCTAAATGACCGTCAAAAAATAAAATAATATATTTATAATAAGGTTGTTCTTGTGTTGAGTGTGCGGTTTACACTGAACCATCAATTATTGGACAAAGCTCAGTGTGCCACTTCTCTTTTTTTGGACGTACTCTTGCTGCAACCTGCACCTCTATTGGAGAGACACGTGTACGTTGAACTATTTTTCTGTTGGTAATCATACTTTTACTTGAATACAGTTTTTTGGTACTCTACCCGCCTCTGCTGGCCATTGTGAACGTTCCTTTGCACATTGTTTAATTGCATTTGGAGGTTGTTTCTGGACTTGTGAAAGTAGCTTTTTGTTCTCAGTTGCCGATTAAAGCCGTGTCTTTTATTTTCGGTAATGATTTAGCTGGAGAAAATGTGTTTTCTCTGCCTGAAGTTACGAATGAGCCTAGCATGAATGACAGTACGTACTGATAACGTGGCATGATAATGTCTCTCTGTTTTCACTGCGTGTGTAGTGACACACACAATATTCGGTATAATTTTTTTTTATTTCACACTATATTTTCACCAAAAACAACTTGAAGCACCATGTGAAGTAGGCTAACCCATCCTAATTAGCAGTTCAAAAGTAAAATGTTCGCTAGTTGTTCGGCCGCCGTGACCGAGCCCGACCCGAGCCCGAACATCATTTTAAAAGTTTAGTCCGAGCCCGGCCCGACCCGTCGGGCCCCGTCGGGTCCCGTCAGGTTCGGGTCGGGTATCCACCCTCTAGTGTGGAGGTCATGGAAGGTGTTTGACCCTGCAATTTGTTTAGCAATGCCTATGGGGGCATTAGAATCTTGGAATATGGGGACATTCTGACAGGTATTTGCTAGCTGGTTAGCTAAGAACATAGGTAGCAATCATAAGCACATCACTTCGATGTTAGCTTTTAAAGTTTACTGGTTGTGAACTTTAAAAGGGAGGTTTAAAAGCTAAAAACTAGGTCTCCCAACGGTGGACACAAAATGTTAGACATAAGCTGAAATGTAACCTAAATGTAGGCATAGTCTCTAAACATGCAGCTAAAAGTGATAAAGGCACAATACCAGTTAAATTTAGCAATTAATATTATCCTGGCCTGTCTGTTTTAGTATGAACAAGGCAGGGTGAATTCCATTGCATTAGCCAATTAATGTGAGCTAATGACATTCATCACCGTACCTTGTTCAGTGAACGATTAATCATTCCCACACAAAAGAGTTGATACAAATATTCTCCGCATCTCCAACGTGAATAAATTTCAATAAAGTATCAGACAAAATTATCGCTTTTCTCAAGAACAGCAGCCAGCTAGCTAGCAGAAGTTGTTGACCTGGCCAATCGAATTTGCGGAAATAATGCATACATAGTGCAAATTAAAATGAGTTCTACAGCTCAATCATCATGTATTTATGACACTGTATTACCAAGGGTTGATGTAAAAACCATATAATACTGCTGTAGTGAAGTAGTGTAACATGGAATATAATAATAATTATTATTATTATTATTGAATTTTGAATAACATATTATTGTTCCCATATCGAAACCTGTAGCATGTAGAAATGGTGCATTGTATTGTCTGTCACTGTGGCAAGGTGAAGGTCATAAACAATGGTTTGGGCTATTAGCACCCTGCTGTTTTATTGCCCTACAGGGCTTGAGAGACTGATGTTTTTGCAAGCGGAGACACTTTTTAACAATCCTGCGTTAAGATTTAGGGGTTTTAATTTATAATTTCAGAAAAATATTAATAAAAAAATTTAGACACTGATGACACGCTTCTAGGGGACCCCTTTGGATAAGGTTAACCCTCATCTCAGCCATATTAATATATAACTTTACTACCAAAAAGTGTAAATTGAGTCATAAATACGAGATTTTTACATTGTTTGTTTAAAATGTTATGAAAAAATACAAAAAAAAAAGGTTATACTGTAGTAGTAACTCAAAAAAAACATTTAAATTAATTTATAGAAAAACACATCGTTGCACTAACCCTAATTCTAGATCCTGTACAAAACCCAAATCCTGCTTCAACCCTACATTGTCACATTCAAAACCATAATCTCAGCCCTTTAAAAAAAAAAACATATTTACATTTTGGATAGATGCTGAGCATCAGCATGGCTCCTGTATGTTAAAAACATGACATGCAGTATATGAATGCGGATCTCCAGTTTAGCATATTTCTTATGTATTTTCTCGTTTGTAAAAATGTTGCTACTTCTCAGCTATCAGTGTGCGTCCCTGCGTTGGCCGAAGGGGAGAAGGAGACGGTTGCGGGCCACATGTGTGCCATAAAACCCCCCCTCTCCACCGCTGTTCACAGAGAAGAGACCCCCTACTGTTCCTGTGATGAATGATGTTTCCATGTAATTAATAAGGAAATTAGGGGATACATTTGAGCTACTTTAAATTCTTCTGATAGCGTGTTATGAGTGGGAGGCAGCGTCTGTGCAGTTATCATGTCCTTTTACAGGAGTGATCATGTTTTTTTACACAGAGGAAAACCCACTGCCCGGAACATTCCCTGCTGGAGGCCAGATAACTTTCTCTTATAACGTTAGCTGCCCCACCCAGCTACTGATGGGAAAGTGGGCTT
The DNA here is from genome assembly GCA_022702515.1 of Ilyophis sp. 1 JC-2022. Lineage (NCBI taxonomy): Eukaryota > Metazoa > Chordata > Actinopteri > Anguilliformes > Synaphobranchidae > Ilyophis > Ilyophis sp. 1 JC-2022. The sequence goes on from CM040398.1 coordinate 33,132,425, forward strand.
TACTACCCAGGGTCCCACTATTCCATCACAAACTCAGTAAAGCCACTGCCAAAAACAGAGCCGGCCTCACACAAGGAAAGAAATGCATTTTTTCCCCCTCCTTTTATTTCTGTGCTTAAATATTATGGAGGTCTCAGGATTCAATCTTTCTGGATGGTTCTTTTGTACCTCATTTCCAAACAAGACAGGACTGATATGTAAGACCTTCCCACTGTCTTTGAGAAAAACAGATGGATGAATATTATACAATATACCATTTATGGAGGACAGACATAATAACAGCTCCACGAGAGAGTATGATCATCTCTGTGTTCATTCAGAAACGAGTCTAATGTTATTAACAGAAGATACATAAGTTTACACAACTTACTAACAAGAGTGCGCTATAAAATGTTCACAGACAACAGTGACGCTTTACATTTCACAGCTTGGGGCCGGTTCTCCCCCTTTCTTGGGTGGTGGTGGATTCCAGAACTGTAGCAGCTTATAAAAGGTCTCTCCCAGTACGGTAGGTTTCCCCTGTGGGTTTCTCCTCCTGAGAATATTGAGGGAGGTTTCCCCCATAGAGCTGGGGACTGTGGTATGTGGAGGGGCCCCTTTCCCTGGTGGGTCCCTAACTGCGCTTCTGCTTTTTGAGTCTGTATCTGTCCACTGGGGCCCAAATGAAACCAGCTCCAGAGGAGTGACCCACGCTCGCTCTAATTGGGCCAACTGACACTGCGGCTTTCGCTCTCGTGAACATTTTGAGAATCGTCTTTCCCTCATTTGAATATTGGTCGTCTCGACCAGAGCCTTGATTTGTAAAAAAGTTGTTAATTTGCACATTTTGTGTTGTGTTTTCTCAGCTGCTCGGCCAGAGTGTGTACCAACTACACTGTTTTTTGTCGATTTTTATTTTAATTTTTTTTCCAGCAAATGCATATAATTGGTACAATAATTATTTACATTCAAAATGTTGAATGGTCTGTAGGGTGATATATCTGGCCTGCTTTTGTTGTGGTTCAGTTAGTGCATTGAGCACCTCTTAGCCCAGGTAAAGCTAATGCTGGAGCAGACACACCTCTCTATGTCTGTCCAAGCCGTCATCAAAACATGTCCTCAACGTATCCGCTGATTTGTGTAAAGTCCACGCAAAAGCACAGCTGGCCACACGTCACAGATAGTGAACTACATGCAGATTCTGCTTATGAAAGTAGATTTAGTGACAGACTAGATTCAGCTGTAAAGTCCGCTGGAACAGTATGGAACACATGGTTGACTAAATGGCTAAAAGTCATCAAGTGTCCGAGGTATCAAACGAGCCTCGAACCATCACTCTGCTGCCAGACATGCAGGAGACATGCAGTAGATATGCAGTAGATATGCAGTAGACATGCAGTATACATGCAGTAGATATGCAGTAGATATGCAGTAGATATGCAGTAGATATGCAGTAGATATGGATGATCACTTTAAGGGTTGTTTTTCCACACTCATTGTCCTATTGAAAAATAAATACCACCAAAGGTTGTACAAAAAAACTATTATATTTAAGGTTGATCTAATATTCTGATCTGAAGAAATAATAAAAATACACAAAATCTGACATTCATTGATCAACAGAGTACCAACAAGCTACAAGGAGAATAGTAAAAATACCAATAAAGACAATCGAATGAATAATATAATAATTCTATGACGAATTCTGGCACAGAAATAGAAGAAGAGATGAACAGAGCAATGTGGTTCATTAACTAACAAGAGCAACACTAAACCAACAAATGAGTTATTATATGCCCCCTGAGCGACAGTCGGATTACATACAGTCTGGCATAATAACATTAGCCATCAGATAAAGCTCGCTCACAATGATGCTGTACGTACATGGCAAGTTTGCCACCTCATTCAGTTAAATTAGATGAACTGCACCAGAATCTCTTTCCATAAGACTGAATGAATGTGTCTGAAACAGTGAATACTGAATAGAGTCTATATACTGAATTGTGTTCCTTTAATTGCTGATTTTTTTTCATGTCATTCCTTTTTGATGTTTTGTGATTGAAAAGGGGCATATGTGGGAGTATGTTTTTGAGGGCATTATGTGTGGATTTTAATTTGACAGAGCCAGCAGCTTTCCAGTGAGAGGTGATGCGCCACGCCTAGCCGAGGAGAAGAGCGTCTCCCTCTGCAGTGATGCGCCACGCCTAGCCGAGGAGAAGAGCGTCTCCCTCTGCAGTGATGCGCCACGCCTAGCCGAGGAGAAGAGCGTCTCCCTCTGCAGTGATGCGCCACGCCTAGCCGAGGAGAAGAGCGTCTCCCTCTGCAGTGATGCGCCACGCCTAGCCGAGGAGAAGAGCGTCTCCCTCTGCAGTGATGCGCCACGCCTAGCCGAGGAGAAGAGCGTCTCCCTCTGCTGTGATGCGCCACGCCTAGCCGAGGAGAAGAGCGTCTCCCTCTGCAGTGATGCGCCACGCCTAGCCGAGGAGAAGAGCGTCTCCCTCTGCTGTGGAGCGCCACGCCTAGCCGAGGAGAAGAGCGTCTCCCTCTGCAGTGATGCGCCACGCCTAGCCGAGGAGAAGAGCGTCTCCCTCTGCAGTGATGCGCCACGCCTAGCCGAGGAGAAGAGCGTCTCCCTCTGCAGTGATGCGCCACGCCTAGCCGAGGAGAAGAGCGTCTCCCTCTGCAGTGATGCGCCACGCCTAGCCGAGGAGAAGAGCGTCTCCCTCTGCAGTGATGCGCCACGCCTAGCCGAGGAGAAGAGCCTCCCTCTGCAGTGATGCGCCACGCCTAGCCGAGGAGAAGAGCGTCTCCCTCTGCAGTGATGTGCCACGCCTAGCCGAGGAGAAGAGCGTCTCCCTCTGCAGTGATGCGCCACGCCTAGCCGAGGAGAAGAGCCTCTCTCTGCAGTGATGCGCCACGCCTAGCCGAGGAGAAGAGCGTCTCCCTCTGCAGTGATGCGCCACGCCTAGCCGAGGAGAAGAGCGTCTCCCTCTGCAGTGATGCGCGGGTCAGAAGCACGACTGAGCATCCTCCCTGCAGATAACTGGGAGTAACGCGTGCGCCGTTAAAATCACCCGTATGTCCCCCAGGTAACAGGAGGCGCCGATGCGAGATTGTCCCGCGTCCTTCCCCCAGCCATGGCCGACGTCCCGACAGCCCCGCCCGCGTCACATACTCTTTCGGCAGCAGTGCACAATTGCTTTGGGAAAAGGGCACAGCGAGGCGGTGATGTGTGGCGTGGCCTTTTGTGAAAATCCCAGGTAACATCATTACCGCCGTGGCGTCCATATTATTCTCCCGCGAAAGTCCATTTAGCGTTCTCCAAACGGCTATTTAATAGAACGTGCTGATGTGGACAAACGCACGCAGTGTTATTTTACAGCATCGGGTGACAGGCCAAGCGATAAAGCGGAGCTCATTTACCCTATGCAAAAGCGTCTGTGCTCTCTAAAATAGTCTAGTCATTTCTTCTGTAGGGGATTTAAGCAGGGACAGCGGGTAGCAGAAGACCTTTCCTTTTGAACTGAGTGAAAGCAGAGGGGCAGAATGTCGAGTGAGATTTAGGGGGAGGAGGGGTGACCGGAGTGACCCTGGTCTTCATACATATTCTAAAAGGAGGACTTATTAAATATTAAATATTCTAAAAGGAGAAAGACTCCCGTGCACTACTTTCTTCTTGCATAGTAAGCGTTCCTTAAGCCACAAGATCAATATTATTGTTGTTCTTTTCAAATTCATAAACGGGAAACAATAAAATTATTTTGATGTATGTCATTTCTAAACACGGGAGCTCATTGTCGGACGTGGAATGCCCATTCTCTATGGATATTCACATCTGATTGGCAGCCAAATAAAATTGGTTAAAATGTTAAATTCCATGTTAATTACACAATAAACATGGTCTCCAAATGACTTATACCAAATCCTCCCGCAGAGGGCAGTATAATAATTGGTCCATTCAGGATAAAACTGAATAAAATAGATTTAATATTATAATTTTTTTTTTAAATGTATGCAAAACAGTGCTTGAGGTGATGAATAGACTGCACAGCTCAGCAGGTGGACATTGGGACAGAAAGGAGAGGTGTCTGATGGAACAGGCCTCAGAAGAGAGCGCATGCTGGTACCTGAAACACGGCAGCATGTGCCAAACTGAGCTTCCAAATTTCAGCACATAATTCTGGATTTAACAAAGCAGAAAAGAAATCCTGTCTATTTTTGCATTATTTTACTGACTGTAATATGACATTTTGTTCGTCACAAACATTATTTACAAGACCAATGAAACCAGTTGGCACATCTGATGCGTCACGCTGATCTATCAATGAGCTGAAATGAGCAATAGTTCAGAGGTTTTAATAGCTCGCCATTACGAGCTTTTGAAATGGGCTGATGCAACCACATCTCCACCGCCACGTGATACACGCATTCCCCACTGCAGTGTGACTCAGATGAATGGTATCACTGCTTAAACGGAAAAGGCTTTCAAAGATTCAAAAGATATTTTGTGCTTTATAAACATGATGGAGCGTAGGTTAAATGAGATTTTCCCCCCCCCCTAAAGAGTGCTTATTGAGGAGTTAATTTCATGGGTCGAACAGCCTTCTCACGAGGGGGCCTTCAAACAGAGAGAAGAAGAGGTAGCATATTTGCTGCACTGAGTGGGACCACTTTGAAACTGTTTAAAACCGTCTTGCCACTGTAAAAAGCTAAATAAAATTACAAATTTCAATGCACCATCTGCCTGCTAGGCCTCACAGCCATCCAAGATGAATTTGGGCTTGCTAGCTAGCCAGCTACTTTGCTAAATGTTTAGTATAGCATAGGCAAGGACTGACCAAATAATATCACAGTATATATATAATTCACCCCACTCAATCATGGAATGTGGGTGTGTTGTCAGGGATTTCACTCCTTTACCTCTCAGTAACATCACCCAGTATTATTAAAGACTAACCAGAAACTCTACTCCTACATAGAATTGGCTTGTCCCAGCACAGAATGGAGACAGAACTTTAAATATTATGAAGTCAACCATCTCTTTAGTCTGCAATAATATATGTGGCATTACCCATGGTTCTCCTACTGACACATCATTTCCTGTCTGAAGAGCTCTTTCCTGTCTGAACAGGCCCCAGGTTAAAAACCTGTACACACATTGAGGGAGGGGGACCCTGCTGTTTTCTATTAACGCCATCATTCATTTCTGCAACTAATGCACCCTTTTTGATCGATGAAGGGTTTATGGGTTTGCGAGAAACAAGGTATGTTTCTTGCCAGCTGGGGACATATGATCAAAAAATAAATAAATGATTCAACATGTCATTCATGATTGCCAACAATAAAAGTGAATGTCACCTTTACGAGCAAACCACATTATGAATAAATAAAACAAAGTATTACAGACACAAGATAAATTCCATTATGCATGTTTGTGCCGTCTCCCTCCTGTTAGATTCCAGCGGCTTTTTTTCCTCTTATCACAGAACTACAGGTAGTTCTGCTGGAACGTGTCAGGAAACGCATTCGCTCGGCTATCAGGATATTCCCATCAGCCGACGTTAGAGGAATTTATATTTCTCCATTCCAACACATTTTAAATTAATTTAAGAGTTTGTCCCTTCAGTCTGTCCACATGCACGATAGTAAACTCATATATTCTCATTTATTTGCATCAATTTTATCAGAAGCAATCAGGCATCTTCTGGGCCATATTCCTCACTTGCTACAGGTTACTGCAAGAGGCTCAGGACAGCTTCACACGCAGACTACTGCATACTGCATACTGCAGAAGGGTGTCTACTTCGGAAAATAACCTACTTAGGTAAGGTAAATATGCATAGCTGTTATTTATGATTATTTATGATGTTACACCCAGCACATAGCCCCCCCCCCCCCCCCCCCAAACCCAGCACATAGCACCCACCCACCCCCCACACACCCAGCAGATAGCACCCACCCCACACCCACACCCAGCACATAGCACCCACCCCCCCACACCCAGCACATAGCCCCCACCTCCCCCAACACACCTCAGCTGAGCCAACGTTATCAAGCCAAATAAGGTGGGGGATAATTACATGGCCAGATTGAGAGCAGCCAGGAGAATGTGGGAAACCCGCTTCACGCTCTGGTGAGAACAGGATCATTCAGTTTTGCAGTTTAGCGTCTCCTATAAAATTGGACAGTTAATTTGGTGATGATGAATCACAAAAGAGAACCTGTCACCCAATGAGGATGTAGTTTGTTGAAATGTTGTCTTTGTGGTGCAGTTCGTAAATGGAAAAACTGAACTGTATGCAAGATACAGTTCCGTTTAACGCCTCCCCTTTAGCCGAGCACCAGTGCTGACGTGTGGACGTGTGCATCGCCTGCCTTGATATGTCAACAGATGAAGAAATTCCATTCCCTCACTGAGAGATTTGCAAGTTGGCCTCGGCTGAGAAGCACTGGTGCTACTTTACCACTGAAATGAGCCTCTCATTCCAATAACTCAATCAAGTCTCACTAAAAACGTCTCACGTCTGTAAATCTCATTTACTTACATTAGCAAGAGGCCTTAAACAGACAGATACCATTTTTTTTGTGTTTTAATTTTATTGGGTATGGTTTGACTTTTAACTAATTAAATTGACTAAACTCAATGTATTGAATTAATGAAATAAAATTCCCTTTAATTAATTCTACATGCACATGTTAGGAATGCTTTAAGCTTGTACATTTAATTGTGGGGCATTCTGATCCGCTTGTGAATAACCCAGGATGGGGCAAGCGGATCTGTCGACACAACGGCTGTCTGTTTTCATCGCATGGATGTGCTACAATGTAGATAACCCCTTTTCGTTGGTCAATGTGCGAACCAGACCACCCTTTTGCCTTAATCGCGTGATTACTGCCTGGTCCATGACTTGTTTTACCATGTGGTAGGAGTTTGTATCATGATAGACAATATCTTTTTAGCATTATTTAGCTTCAACATAAACTTGACTCTTTGACATATCAATAATAGTTAGCAGCAATGTAATATTTCAGCGGTTATTACACTTGAACCAATTCAATTCTTCACTTAATTGTTTTAAGGCAATCCGTCTCCTAGTTTTTTTTTTTGTGAAGTCAACATATCAGAACTTAGTGTTCAATAATTCTGCGCACCATAGTGTTCTGCTCCATATGCATCGGAACGTGTGGCACATAAAGCTGTAATTGAGTCTATTCATGATTTCTGTTTATCCAACAGCCAGATGGATTTGCTTGCCTCTGCGTATATATGGAATCGATTTTCTTGCATGTTTGTTTTCTATTTATGAAATATATCCTCACACTGCCAGCACATTCCACAATGAGGAAGGCGGAAAACAGAGTGGAGATTTTCCCCGGATGGTTTTCAAGCTTCCCGCCATGACACTTGGTTGGAGGACAGGTTACATTCACCATCAGACACCATGGTTTGTGCAGAGACCAAAACATAGATGTTTTAATAAATGCAAATAATACCTCAGAGGAAATTTATAAATAGTTAATTTATTTAATCTGCTGTTTTGGTTCAGTTCTTGACACAAGCGCATGTGCTTTTCAGAGCAAGAGTTGAAGTTGGCAGTATTCATCCCAGGAGCTTGTCTGTGAAATATGCAAGTTGCAAAAAGCAACTACAAATGAGATTGGTTTGGGTTCATCTTACGATGCGTCACTGAATGTGACTTAATACAGGCAAGTTCACAAAGTTAATAAAAGAACAAAAAAGAATTGAACATTTGCTCGGAAAAGCTAGACAATATGAGAAGCTGTTTTGTCTTCTTGTGCAAAAAGCAATTACTGTATATTTACACTCCGTGTATTTACAGCGCCTTCTTGAATTATTCACACCTTTGAATTAGGCGAACAAAGAAAACGACTAAATAAATGACATGTATTCAGCCATATTTTTATTCAATCATGTAAAATACTGTAATAATGATTCGGTAGACTCCAGCAAAATAACACTGTCAAATTATAAATGTATTTCCCACAAAAAAGAGTGTGACAAATATTCACACCCCTCCCATCACAAGAATAACACTACAGAGCAGTCTAACATCGAAATAAACTTAGATTAACAGAAAATATTAATGCAGATTTAATGTATTTTATTTAAAATAATCATTAGAGGTGTGAATAATTGTCATCTTTTTGAGGACTTGTTAAAATAATTTTCTCAGATCAACTCGTAACTGTATTAGTATAAAATGTAATTTTCCAATCTTCTTGACCACAGAAAATCGCTCATAACCGGTATTGCTTATTTTATACAGCCTTCCTTTCTCATCTCTATCAATGTTGTGAATTATTATGGAGGAAACCATGTTTGTTTTCCTGATGTTTTTGCCCCAATTCTTACTTGACCATAAAATAACCTAAAGCTACAGACACATCTGCACATGCACCATGCGAACACACACACATCTGCACATTCACCATACTAACACACACACACACCCACACACATCTGCACATGCACCATGCGAACACACACACACACACACACACACACACACACACACCTGCACCATGCGAACACACACACACACACCTGCACATGCACCATGCAAACACACACACACATCTGCACATGCACCATGCGAACACACACACACACACACTCACACACACACATCTGCACATGCACCATGCGAACACACACACACACACACATCAGAACATGCACCATGCGAACACACACACACATCTGCACATGCACCATGCGAACACACACACACACACATCTGCACATGCACCATGCGAACACACACACACACACACACCTGCACATGCACCATGCGAACACACACACACTCACACACACACATCTGCACATGCACCATGCGAACACACACACACACACATCTGCACATGCACCATGCGAACACACACACACACACACACACACACACATCTGCACATGCACCATGCGAACACACACACATCTGCACATGCACCATGCGAACACACACACACACATCTGCACATGCACCATGCGAACACACACACACACACACACCTGCACATGCACCATGCGAACACACACACACTCACACACACACACCTGCACATGCACCATGCGAACACACACACACTCACACACACACATCTGCACATGCACCATGCGAACACACACACACACACACACATCTGCACATGCACCATGCGAACACACACACTCACACACACACATCTGCACATGCACCATGCGAACACACACACACTCACACACACACACACCTGCACATGCACCATGCGAACACACACACACTCACACACACACACCTGCACATGCACCATGCGAACACACACACACCTGCACATGCACCATGCGAACACACACACACTCACATCTGCACATGCACCATGCAAACACACAAACACACACACACTTGCAGTCACATGTACATGCAGGCATGTGCACACACAATCAGATACATGCAGGCTCTCTCGCTCAGTCGAGCAGTATGCTTCAGTTTAAGCCATGTAATTGCTGTGAATGCTTTACAATGTGTTTTACGGTTGGCCAGATGTCTTATTGACATCTCTGCAGGTGATAACCTCCCCCAAAAATAAATAAATAAATATTTATTGACCCGTTAAAGCCTGCATGAAATATGACGGCACCCTGAAGAGCCATGCCGATGTCCTACGGTTTGTGTCTGATCCAGTCATCAGTGTTTAGTGTAATGTGCTATCAGGCTGTGAGGTGAATACAGCTGATACTAACAGGGGAGACTCACCCCTCTCGACCCCTCAGGCTCTCTGTAAAAACATCCTCATAAACGGCCGTTTACTGCACAGCTGTCCAGCCTTCTACAGAAACGTTTCCATGTTTCTTACTGATAAGACACAGGAGTGCAGTCTGGGTCACAACATCCTATTTCAGCATTCAGAGCACCCATTTAAATCAGCTGGGTAAATGCACACACACACTGAGTCTCTCTCAAACACACACTGAGTCTCTCTCACACACACTGAGTCTCTCTCACACACACACACACACACTGAGTCTCTCTCACACACACACACACACACTGAGTCTCTCTCACACACACACTGAGTCTCTCTCACACACACACACTGAGTCTCTCTCACACACACACACTGAGTCTCTCTCACACACACACTGAGTCTCTCACACACACACACTGAGTCTCTCACACACACACTGAGTCTCACACACACACACTGAGTCTCTCTCACACACACACACACACACACTGAGTCTCTCTCTCACACATACAGAGTCTCTCTCTCACACACACACACACACAGTCTCTCTCACACACACACACTGAGTCTCTCTCACACACACACACACTGAGTCTCTCTCACACACACGCACTGAGTCTCTCACACACACACACTGAGTCTCTCACACACACACACACACACTGAGTCTCTCTCTCACACACACACTGAGTCTCTCACACACACACACTGAGTCTCTCTCACACACACACTGAGTCTCTCTCACACACACACACTGAGTCTCTCTCACACACACACTGAGTCTCTCTCACACACACACTGGATTCCAATAAACAATATGAATGCTAATTACGATGGCATTTCCAGTTGGAGACAGGAAGCATGCTTTTCATTATTTATTTTCTCCTACAACCGTCATTTAACGCACAGTAAGGGAACATTCGTATTCACAAAGCAGATTCCTGTTTGTTCTGATGGGGCAGATATGGACATATGTTCAGAGCATACAAGTACAATTCTCCAGTGTTTCACCTGCCACTAACACATCTTTCAACGAGGAGAAAAAGTTCATGTTTTATGGTTCCTGTTCATTTCTACATTACTGTGCATTCTATAACAATTTCCTTAAATGTCACTTCCAGGATCCACTGAGACAATATAGCCTAGAAAAAGAATATTTGTCACACAAAAAGCTCAGGTGCACGTACAGTTCATACAAGCTGCGGTAAAAGAAGACAGACCAATCTGGCTGGACTGAAGTATTAAACAGATGGGACCGAGTCATCATTTATACTTCATGTTGACTAAAAATTAAAAGCAAAGTATCATTATTTCTCATGACCATAGTTTGGCTAGTTTAGCCATCACTAAAACTAAGGCAGTTTCTGAAGAAAAAGTAAGATACTCTTAAGTGTTTAATTGTAATTCAATGTTCGGGAACAATGCGGATTTAATCCAGGCCATTGTTTTTTTGGTTCCAAAGTACAGTAAGTAATTACTATTACCTGTGCAAATTGCATGTTGTACATTGAATAAATAATTGATATACTTTGTAAAATTATAAAATGTGGCTGAATTTCAATTGTCCACCCACTTTGACTGCAGTCGGAACATTCATAAGGGTAACTCAACAATTACATGTGGCAGCTTGCCAATTAATTCTCCTTTTTCCAGATCAATCACAATACCAATTTGTAAACACTCAATGGCTCACCCCCACAAATGACAAATTGCAGGCAGTTTTTATCTTTTACCTTCCTCCCTCAGCACAGTGTCCCTGTCAATGCACTGAGGGGTAATTTGGCTCACTTCCATCAGCAGCCCAGCTTCCCCAGGAGGGGCAACTAAATTTATGAAATTGGAACAGCTTTGCAACCGACTTTCAAAGGCATGCATGTGAGAGAACAACATAATTGACCCAAAAGTGACTGACCGACAGCAGGGTTAAGATGGATGCCCGATAGGGGAGTTGCATCAATGCTTCATTCTCATCAGGAATAGCACAGGACTGGATCCTGTAGTTATTTACACTACGCAGGGCAAAAAAATATACAATTAATTATACAGCTTTTTTTAAGCAGGTTAGGAAAAAAAAAAAAAAAACACAAAAAAAAAACAAGACTGCACAGCCATTCTTCACATGGTTTACCAAATCCTGATACAGTGGCCAGTGGGAATTGTGGGTTTGGTAAATTTCAAAATTATAAATAGAAAGAAATATAGAACAAATGATCAAAGAACAATAGAAAGACATACAGTTTAACATAACAGTAAGAAAAAGAGACTTTACAGCCCGTGCCTTCCTGAGGTCCTGACCGCGGGGTATTACCGCTTTCTTAGGTATTACCGCTAACGGCTAACGTTTCTGTGCTGACACCGGTCCTTCCATCTGATAGTGGAGCGCTCCTGTGCCAACCCCCTATAGAGCAAAACTACCAGTTCTTTCTGTGAGTGATACAGGGCAATAGGATATAGCCATTTGGAAAAGACCTTCATAAGACCTTCATAAGACCTTGTGCAATGCTCGCTTGTGTACATTCGCTGCCGTCTCACTCAGTAGCACTTTTTTGAGGGGCTGAATAAATACAGGATTTCCTTAAATCAATATAACATAAAATCAACTGGTCCTAAAAATGAGGTATTTAGCTTTTTAGACAGACATAACTGGAAATTGTATGGTGGCAACATACCACCATAACCATGTTTATTCTACAGTTGACTAGGAACATGTATAAGTCATAAATCACGACAACTCACAAGAGACACGATGTACTTTTTAAAATATTTTTTTTTTTTTATCCGTCTCAGTTCAGAATGGCCAATAGTTGTCACCTGTTGCAGTCACCACCCCATTGCTGCCAATCAATTTGGGAGTGCGGACAAGCATGTACTCTCCTCCAACACACGCCATTTCATGCTGCAGTCCACAAGTTGAGGTTGCAGACACCTGAATGACCAGTAGGGGTCACTGGTGAGCAACGAGTCCTGGCCATCCCAGCTGACCGAATCCCTCCCACGCCGGGTAACGCGACGGCCAACTATGCCTCAGACAGCAGGACTACCCAGCATGCAGTCTGGCCCAGTCAGTATTACCAGGCCGTGTGATGGGTATTTTTAAACTTAAGAACGATGAGACTTATCACTGTTGGCTAGTTTTATTGTTTGTGGCCAACTGTGAATAACATTTCTAATTGCATTTGAAAGGTGTCGTGTACAAAAGTTGAGAACCACATTGATTCCGTTACACAGGGAAATGTGATCGTGTTCCTTAGGCCTGCGTCTCACCATGACCAAAGACATTTTGTTTCACTTCAAAACTGCCTGAACAACCCTTGACAGCACCTCCTTCTCAACTTTTCCGCCCCCCCTTTGATTATACAATAATGAACAAATGTCTCGTAGCTCAAGGCAGAAGAGAATCACAATTACAATAGTTTAACAGGCCGCCCATTCTCAGATGAAGATGGTATCTTAGAACGATTCTCATAGAAGCGTCTCTGGCGCTGGACCAAAGGGCCTATCTTACAGACGGCCACCATTCAAAGGAGCGCTCAAATGTATTGAAGGCCCTCTGTTAGCACTTTCCTGACAAACACAGGAGCTGTGCAGTGAAGCAGGGGTGGGTGGGGGTGGGGGGGGGTGTGGAGGCGCTGGTATGAACACTGCCGCTCACACGCCTTCACAGAACGTGTGGAAAAGGTTTCCAGAACAAATGAGTGAAACTGAGGCGATGGGGAGAGAAAGAAAAAAAAGCAAAGAGATACAAGAAAAGACGTTAAACGTTAAACACCCGGAAACGTGCATTTCCTGAGAGAAGCGTTGCCTTGAGGTCGCAGTCGGAGATGTGAACCCCCCCCCCCCCCAGATCCCGTTTGAGGTCAAGCGCAATGGAAAACCATTTTCACTATTACAAATGAACAATGATTAAAGTGATTCTGTTCCAATAGAAACATAATGTTCTTTATTACAGGTTTGAACATTGACAGGATCAATCAAAAAAACATGTTGGCAGCCATACTGGCTTGGCCCTGCAGGGATTAGTGTTCTGGAACATTCTGGAATTGAATGAGTAAAACATTTTTTAAAACCCAGCCTGCAACACTGCCAGTCCTCTCCCTCTAACCCTTCCATCGTTACTTAATACAAATAACAAAAATGACTCTCAAAAGTAATATTGTTGATTTTCATCATCTGTCCAAACAGCACATGCCTATAAGCAGTGTACCGACATTCATAACAGAATCATTAGCAAGTGCTATCCAGTGTTATTCTCTTCCATCTGGGCGTGTCTGGCTGTAACGGGACCGGCTTCCTGTTCCTTGCATCTCTTGTATAAGTGACCGTAAGGCAACGCATGTCCGTTCCTTTGTCTCCCAATCATGCAGGAACAGGAACCATTTGTGGAATGCCCACAATCCCCCCGCCCCCACGTTTACCGTAAACCCCGGGCAGGGACGAGCGGGTGCAGAAAAAACAGAGCCCCGCGGTCAGAAATTCCGCCTGCTGAATTAAATTAGAATCCCTATTTCTCAAGATCACACTGGGGTCACCACTTGCCAGAAAATACAAGTCCTGGCTGGCACTGATGGTCTTCCCCGGGCCAGGCGATGTGGAGATTCTGGCCCCTGGGCAGTTGGAATTGCATCTGATTACAAGCATGAGCGCTGATGTCACGTAACAAGAAACACGCTCGCTGTCTCCCCCTATGCTCCGTTCCCTCCCGTTCCCTCCCGTTCCCTCCCGTTCCCTCCCGTTCCCTCCCGTTCCCTCCCGTTCCCTCCCGTTCCCTCCCGTTCCCTCCCGTTCCCTCCCGTTCCCTCCCGTTCCCTCCCGTTCCCCTCCCCTCGATTTCTGAATGACCAGAATCACATCTTATGAGCAGGATTGTATTTTATGCTTCCTTAATGTCTTAGTGCTACTCACTGTGATGCGTAGCATTGGCTGGTAACATAACATAGCTCGGCCCGAGGAACAGTTATGTAGTTTGTGCAGTTTACGATATGTCGTCTTATCTACTGTGTGTTCACTGGCTTCTAATCATTTGTTTTAACACTTTGTATTCAATCCCCCAAAAAATGATTTGTCCAAAAACAAATGTGAAACTACAAAGCAGGGCGAAGAAAAATATTATAGTAGACAATTTTATTGTTTAATTACATTTTTTTAATTTACATTTTTTAAGACAACTTTCAAAAAGATGGAACTGTAAGCAAGAGAAATGATTGACCCCCAGACCCCAGCCGTTGCACCTGAAACATCTCAATCATAATCTAAAAAGCGTCCAGATTAAAAACGGCACTCAATGATGATGAGAACCTGTCATTTAATATTTCTTGAGCATGCGTTTTTCCTTGAAATGGTATTCTGTCAAATAATTTGTTGATTGCAACTATTTATGAGTTAAATCCATTAAATGGCTTCGTGTAAAAGTGGTCAAGTACTTTTAACTTGGTATTTATCGAACCATGTTTACTCACAGTCAAGAGAAACCTGCAAAGCTGAATTTTGATTTTGAACATGCGTTAAATAGGATGTCTCTGAGATCCCGGATTC
Organism: Ilyophis sp. 1 JC-2022; assembly: GCA_022702515.1. Taxonomy (NCBI): domain Eukaryota; kingdom Metazoa; phylum Chordata; class Actinopteri; order Anguilliformes; family Synaphobranchidae; genus Ilyophis; species Ilyophis sp. 1 JC-2022. The sequence continues at coordinate 33,147,686 of CM040398.1, forward strand.
TGCAGGACTTTGTGATGGCAGAGTAAAGGCCAGAGAGGCTCTGTGATTACCCTCATTTCAGGATCAAAGCAGGCAGAGGGACTTGATGTGTGAAATCCTGTTTTGGGGCTGGGTGACAGAGTGGAGTGGTGCAGACACCAAGCGTATTTGTACATGTCTGTGTGTGTGCGTGTGTGTGTGTGTGTGTGCATGCGTGTGCGTGTGTGTGTGTGTGTGTTTGTGTGTGTGTGCATTTCCGTGCGAGTGTGCATGCAAGTGTATATGCGTTTGTGTGTGTATGTGCATTTGTGTGTGTGTATGTGCATGTGCATTTGTGTGTGTGTGTGTGTGAAGTGTGTATGTGTGGGTGCGCGTGCACGCATGACTGTGCATTTGTGTGCGAGTGTGCATGCGTTTATGTGCGTGTGTATGTGTATGTCCATGTTTGCCTGCTATAGCACCTGTCTAGAGGAAAGCCAGAGGGGTGACTCCAGGCCAACAGCTGCTCGCTGCCATAATCTGCCCAGAAATTGCCACGTGAAAATGTGTCTTTAAGACGAGTCATTAAAACAGAGAACAATCACTGTTCAGGACCATGACTAAGGAACACGCATAATCATAACAACTTGCACAAAGAAATCCCACTGTACATTTAAATAGCACATAGAAGACCTAAAGTAATGCTCTGGGAAACGTGTTTAATGTGCTGGATTTTATCAAGAACACGCCGTAATGTGGCCCCTCCCTTTTCTCCCAGTCCCAGAGCAGAAGCACACAGATGTGGATCTTAACAGGAGTCTGTTGTGTAATGTAGGGAGCTGCCAGGCGCAGGGCGTATCCTAAGATCAATCAGAATTCCATGATCTACAACTACCATTTGTCACATTTAAAACCATCATCAGTTTTACAATGATCCGCGTTTGATTTTGGGAACAATATCAATTAAATGTAGTGAACCAAAAAAATTTAAATAAAAAAAAAAAACCTTGGTGTTCATTCGATCGTTAACCCGACTGAAAAGTTGTGCAGGATAAACCGTGAGCATGGCTCATTGCACAGAGGCGGGGGGCTCAGCTGTATGCGGGCAGGCCAAAGAGTTCGGGCTTGAAGTCCTCCATCGTCCTCAGTACCAGCAAGGCCTCCCGCGTCAAGCCGCGGTCCAGGTTGTCGTCCGGGATCATGATCACTTGCATCCCCGCTGCCCGGCCCGCCAGTACGCCGTTCGGCGCGTCCTCGAACACCAGGCACTGCGGATCGAGGCAAAGGTGGTGTAATAGAATAGTTAGCAAAGTGGGCTTGTAACTCAAAGACTGTGGGTTCAGTTCCCAGCTGGGCAGCTTCCAATGTACTCACGAGTAAGGTACTTAATGAATTACTTCATATAAATGCATTGTATGTAGAAATGCAATCTGTGTATGTCACTCTGGATGAGAGCACCTGCTAAATACCTAAATGTAATGTAATACATAAATATTAATACAATAAAATTAAGTGATTTATACTCACTTGAGAACTCAGGGTCTCAATTCCTCCCAAACCTTAATTTAATATATACTTGTGACTTTACTGTACAACGGTAGGGCATTGTCAAAATGCCTAAAGTAAACCATATGGACAGACTCCGCAGTAAACCAAAGCATTTTTACTTCAGTACAAACTGGGAATGAGAAAATCTCACACGATTGTTGTGTTGAGTGAAAAGTATGATTGATCTGTGCAGCTGTGTTGAGTGACAGGAAGTTCCTGTTCCGTGGTCTTAGCCACAAAGCACCACGTCAAAGCCCCTGTCATTCCGCTTGGGACAAAGACGTGCCCCACCGCTAAACTTCCCGCATCCTGTCGCATCCTGTCATCGGCCCGTTCTGAAGCCTCGCGTCTACGGAGGGAAGAATTAGGCTTGGGAGTCCGCTCCCGAGAGCGCTTCCGGTTCCCCCGGCGCAGATCGGCAAACTTTGAGAGCCCGGGACGAGATTTCGGATCCGCGGACGCGCGCCTCCCATTCGTTACGCCCCAGAAGACAAAAGGAGCTAACGCAGAGAGCTCTGCTGAAATGGGCCTTATCTGGGATTTTAAGAACCGCTTTCTTCATACCCGGGGGAGACAAAGACGAGCACTCGACCCTCCTTCCGTGAAAGGCCTAATTGACTTGTGTGATGTCACTAAGCCGACTGTTTGGCAGCGGACAATGACAGCGGAAACGTAGCGCGCATAATGGAAAGGCTTAACTGCGCCCCTTCAATGTGAGCCAATTAAAACTCTTAATTACTCTAAGAAGCCACGCTAATGACCCGTAATTATTGCGCTTGTGTTGTAATGGAAAATGAATGCATTGCGCACACATTCCCTGTGTTACTGACACCCACTGCAGTCCCCCCAACATCAACCTCTACAGATTAGAGATGGTGAGGATGTCACAAATGAGAGAAAGCTTTCTAATTAGATTCTGTGCGTGCGTGCGTGCGTGCGTGCGTGCGTGCGTGCGTGCGTGCGTGCGTGCGTGCGTGCGTGAGAGAGAGAGCGAATCAGAGGGAGGCTTCACTCCAAACACAGAGCATAAAACATGACAGACAAGGACTTCACAAAACTACTGAATTGCTGGGACAATGAATGTGAAACCAGTAAAAACGTAGCAAGACCGCCGGACACATTCAAACTCCAGACTCAACACTGATTGGAACTGGGGCATTACGGTCAGATCAGATCAGAAACCAGCGGTGGGTCGGCTGTCGGAAGACTATAAACGCCTACTGGGAAGCAACAGACACGCGGCACATTCTGGAAAGCGGAGTGTGTACGCGCAGCCAGGTGGCCGCTCGCTCGCAAAGCACCTAGTGGCAGGCCAAGTCTGTTAGGGGAAACGCGGCGGGAAGAGATGGGTTATTAATCAGATGTAGAGGAGAAATTAAAATGTACAGGCTGTCCACGGGGGACGCGGTTGTTGTGGAACTGAGCAAAAGAGAGATTGAAATGATGGGCTCCCCGGGAGTACTGTGGGGTAGGGGGGTCCCCAGTGCGTCTCCGCGCGTACCGTATGGCCCCTGCTGACGGCCTACTTTAAACAGATGGTGGGCAGGGCTTTGTACTCGTGTGTGTGTGGTGGTGGGGGGGCCATTCTGGGTCATCGCTTATTGGGCTATTTGTTATGGACGTTGGACAGTAGCGCCGACAGGAACATGTTTTAATAATTTATGAAACGATGCCGTTCCAGAGGCGGTGGCCTTAAGAGAGCACTCGTCACTTTTGGAAACGGTTTATTGGCTTTTATTTTAAAGCACTTTCATTCTAATTTGTTGTGCATAGTCAGATTCAGGTCCTTATTTTACATTTACATTCATTTGTGTTAACCAAATGTGCCTGAAATTGCCACAGTATGTCAAATGTACACACAGTGGAATATCATTCATTTAATTTTATAAACAGACACGTAAATAGCTTATGCTAAAATAAATCACTCAATGGGATTTGGTTAAAATGAGGCACAAGCTTCATCTCTAAGATGGAAGTATAATTACAGTACCTACAGTATATGGTTTACTTTCTATTTATTATGACATTTAACCATTTATGCAGCTGCAAATGGTATTTAATTTATGCATCTGAACTAATATTTCAGGCTGTGTACCTTTGATGAGCGTACAACAGCAACAGCCCAACTAGAATTTAAACCTGCACACAGATAAGGCTGAATTTGTAATGTACTGGAGAGCATGTATGTTTTAAGCCTAGATGCCGGTTCCAGTTCTAAAAAAAGAACTACATCTCCCATGTTCAAAAAGCCTTCAGTGTCCCTGACATTATAACAGCTGATCAGTCAGACGTAAGAGATGCTGAGCAAATTAACTGGCGTGGGGGATATTCCCTACCCCTTGAGAATGAGACTAATTTCCAATAAACACTTCAAAGAAGATAAAAACATCATGAGTGCGGCAGGAGCGCTGCTCCTCGGCGTCTCGTTAAATTATTTTCGTCACCACGGGTCAAGAACATCCTTCGGAACACGAGCCACGTCACACCGCACAAAAGAAAGGTGCGTGGCACGGCCGTAACGGGATTCAACGTATCCACATGCACCACGGCCGTAACGGGATTCAGCGTATCCACATACACCACGGCCGTAACGGGATTCAACGTATCCACATGCACCACGGCCGTAACGGGATTCAACGTATCCACATACACCACGGCCGTAACGGGATTCAACGTATCCACATGCACCACGGCCGTAACGGGATTCAGCGTATCCACATGCACCACGGCCGTAACGGGATTCAGCGTATCCACATACACCACGGCCGTAACGGGATTCAGCGTATCCACATACACCACAGTCTCTCTCGTTCCGCCATATCTTTTGTATGGCCTGCAGCAGAAAAGCTCCAGAGACAAACAAAGACCAATGTGGTGAAATTTATAGTTATCTTCATACTTCATCATTCAATCACATAGTCAAAATAATAGATTATGATGTCATCAATAGTCAGCAAAATGGGTCTTTTTTTTTTTTTTTAAACATTCTGTGCAGGGACTGGTTCAAAAAAGAGGAACAAATGGTATATTTTCTGTTTCTCTTTTCAAGTCTAAATGTCACGTCAGATCTTGAATCATTCATGGGCTCACTGTTCCAGCTGTGTGTGTGTGTGTGTGTGTGTATGTGTGTGTGTGTGTGTGTGTGTGTGTGTGTGTGTGTGTGTGTGTGTGTGCTTTAATGAGAGAAGCCTGAGGACACTTCCATCCAGCAGGGAGATAACACAGCGTTTAGAAACACAGCTCCATCTGAATGCAGAGGTGGAAAGGGATTCCAGCTGTTTGTTTGCTCCGTTTGCTTTTTGGTTCTTTGTTACCATGGAGAGGCTTCCTGCTCTTTCCACGCCATTGTTAGCTCTCGCTCCGGAGGTGTGGCGTAATAACCGGCTCCCCACCGGATGCAACTGTGCCATCCATCGACAAGTGCTTCCCTACGCGTCAACGCTCAGTGTGAACTGTCTGAAAGCTCAGATCACTGCCTCTTTGCTCTCCCACACACACACACACACACAAATTACCTTAATAAATGCATACATACTCTCACGAGAGCACACGCCTTCATGTATACCACACTCGAAACATGCATTCATCCACACGCACACGCTAAACACAACACCCTCACGCTCAAAACATGCACACACACGCATACCGTCAAATTTACATTCGAGCCAGAGTCTCTTTAAAAAGTCGGCCACCAAAATCAGGCAGTCTCTGGTAATAGCTGGGTAGCAAAAATATGCCTCCCTGCTAACACTGGGAACAGTTTGTCAATGTACCACAGTGCAGTTAATGTGCTGTAGCTAGAAGGCGAGCTAGCTTACTGACGTTACCAGAGTGGCACCAGAGACAATAAATGAAGAAAAAAAAAATTTCTATATATATATATTTTTTAATGAGACGCTATAAAGTAACATTTTATTTTAAAATTTATAGTGCATCAGCAGGGAGGCACTTTGGAATAGACCTCAAGCAAGACTGCGAATAGAAGAGTGGATCAGCAGGGAGGCACTTTGGAATAGACCTCAAGCAAGACTGCGAATAGAAGAGTGGATCAGCAGGGAGGCACTTTGGAATAGACCTCAAGCAAGACTGCGAATAGAAGGGGAAGAAAGTTAATACATATTTTACAGCCTGAACAACCAAAACGGACGAGTTTAATGCTGGTTCACCTGTAGGCTAGTAATGTACTTTAATAAATACATTTTCAGTTCTCCTAGTATATTATCATATTGATCATCCAATCTAAAACACTGTCTTGCACAACTTTAAAGACTTATATACTGGCAGTACCAACATCAGTTGTTTAGTTCTAGAACAAGGTGTACCCCTACCCACTAAGTGAGAAACACTACAGATCACTATAGATCTGGCCCTCGAATCCAGATCTAGGCCTGGTTTTCTTTTCTCCCAGGTAATTATCTGAACAATTAGTGCTAGTGATTGGCCAGACTGTTTCCCAGGTAACAGGAGGGTGTGAAACCAGTAGCAGAACCACTCTGCCCTTGAGGACTGTGATTTATGTAACAGGGCTGTAGATGCCGGTCTCCTACAAACGCTGGGGCATACCTGAGTTGTAAGCAATTAAACGCCTGCTTTTCAAATGGACCTTCATGCCCTGCCTTATGTGCACAAAACACACAGACGGAATAACAGCCCAAATAAAGAAGAACAGGGCACTGACCCCAGCATCATGGAGGGGATACTCCCCTTACTACAGGCCCGGACCGCTCATGAGTTACGTTAGGCCTCCGACAGACTGTTTACGACACACACACAGCTCTGTACACTTTATGAAGCCACCAGAGATGCGCTTCACAGCGAGGATCTACATGCCGAGCGGCGCTGCTGATGCCAGGAAAGGGGAGAACACAGAAGCATGACATGTAGACAAAGAGAAAGAGAAGGACTGGCGTGAGGACGAGGGAACTGGTGAGGATAAAGCGGGGGCGACAGTGACGGATTATGAGCCGTATCTTCTAAACGATCAGCCGGCCTGGGGCAGGCTGTGTGTGTGTGTGTGTGTGTGTGTGTGTGTGTGTGTGTGTGTGTGTGTGTGACTGTGCGTGTGTGTGATAAGTTGATAACCTTTTATAACTGGACCAGCACAGAGAAACAGTTCTAGCTGTCTGGGAAAAGTGCTGAGAGCTTTGAGATTCTGGGAGAGAATGGATGACAGCTTGGAGGCATGGATGGCCGTCCTCTGATGTTGGCCCATTGGAGAATGGCTGCTTTGTGGACACTGTGACAGGCGCAAACCACAGCCAATAATACGTCACCTTGTCTTCACCACAAACAGGTACTCTCAACTCGTATTCAGTATGTATTTTCAGCTTCATGGCTGAAGCTCGGGACAGCTGGTCATGGGTTAGTCATTTGATGGGGAATTCTAAGTTGCTGTTAAATGAGCGGTCTGTGGGTCAGTGGGGGTGCAGGTCCCTCTCCACCAGAAAACACATTTCCCAGCATAGTGATCGGAACACTGTGCTGGAAGAGAAGCGGTCGTTTGTACGAGACATTAAACAGGTTGTCAGTCTCGTCATAGAGCATCCCGTGGCACTTATTGTAGAGTAGGGGGCTTCTATTACTGTACAGAGTAGAGGCTTCTATTACTGTACAGAGTAAAGGCTTGTATTACTGTACAGAGTAGGGGCTTCTATTACTGTACAGAGTAGGGGCTTCTATTACTGTATAGAGTAGGGGCTTCTATTACTGTACAGAGTAGAGGCTTCTATTACTGTACAGAGTAGAGGCTTCTATTACTGTACAGAGTAGGGGCTTCTATTACTGTACAGAGTAGAGGCTTCTATTACTGTACAGAGTAGGGGCTTCTATTACTGTACAGAGAAGAGGCTTCTATTACTGTACAGAGAAGAGGCTTCTATTACTGTACAGAGTAGAGGCTTCCATTACTGTACAGAGTAGGGGCTTCTATTACTGTACAGAGTAGGGGCTTCTATTACTGTACAGAGTAGGGGCTTCTATTACTGTACAGAGTAGGGGCTTCTATTACTGTACAGAGTAGGGGTTTCTATTACTGTACAGAGTAGAGGCTTCTATTACTGTACAGAGTAGAGGCTTCTATTACTGTACAGAGTAGGGGCTTCTATTACTGTACAGAGTAGGGGCTTCTATTACTGTACAGAGTAGGGGCTTCTATTACTGTACAGAGTAGGGGCTTCTATTACTGTACAGAGTAGGGGCTTCTATTACTGTACAGAGTAGGGGTTTCTATTACTGTACAGAGTAGGGGTTTCTATTACTGTACAGAGTAGAGGCTTCTATTACTGTACAGAGTAGAGGCTTCTATTACTGTACAGAGTAGAGGCTTCTATTACTGTACAGAGTAGAGGCTTCTATTACTGTACAGAGTAGAGGCTTCTATTACTGTACAGAGTAGAGGCTTCTATTACTGTACAGAGTAGAGGCTTCTATTACTGTACAGAGTAGAGGCTTCTATTACTGTACAGAGTAGGGGCTTCTATTACTGTACAGAGTAGAGGCTTCTATTACTGTACAGAGTAGGGGCTTATATTACTGTACAGAGTAGGGGCTTCTATTACTGTACAGAGTAGGGGCTTCTATTACTGTACAGAGTAGAGGCTTCTATGACTGTACAGAGTAGGGGCTTCTATTACTGTACAGAGTAGGGGATTATATTACTGTACAGAGTAGAGGCTTCTATTACTGTACAGAGTAGAGGCTTCTATTACTGTACAGAGTAGAGGCTTCTATTACTGTACAGAGTAGGGGCTTCTATTACTGTACAGAGTAGAGGCTTCTATTACTGTACAGAGTAGGGGCTTCTATTACTGTACAGAGTAGGGGCTTCTATTACTGTACAGAGTAGGGGCTTCTATTACTGTACAGAGTAGAGGCTTCTATTACTGTACAGAGTAGAGGCTTCTATTACTGTACAGAGTAGAGGCTTCTATTACTGTACAGAGTAGAGGCTTCTATTACTGTACAGAGTAGAGGCTTCTATTACTGTACAGAGTAGGGGCTTCTATTACTGTACAGAGTAGGGGCTTCTATTACTGTACAGAGTAGGGGCTTCTATTACTGTACAGAGTAGAGGCTTCTATTACTGTACAGAGTAGGGGCTTCTATTACTGTACAGAGTAGGGGCTTCTATTGCTGTACAGAGGAGAGGCTTCTATTACTGTACAGAGTAGAGGCTTCTATTACTGTACAGAGTAGAGGCTTCTATTACTGTACAGAGTAGAGGCTTCTATTACTGTACAGAGTAGGGGCTTCTATTACTGTACAGAGTAGGGGCTTCTATTACTGTACAGAGTAGGGGCTTCTATTACTGTACAGAGTAGGGGCTTCTATTACTGTACAGAGTAGAGGCTTCTATTACTGTACAGAGTAGAGGCTTCTATTACTGTACAGAGTAGAGGCTTCTATTACTGTACAGAGTAGAGGCTTCTATTACTGTACAGAGTAGGGGCTTCTATTACTGTACAGAGTAGGGGCTTCTATTACTGTACAGAGTAGGGGCTTCTATTACTGTACAGAGTAGGGGCTTCTATTACTGTATAGAGTAGGGGCTTCTATTACTGTACAGAGTAGAGGCTTCTATTACTGTACAGAGTAGGGGCTTCTATTACTGTACAGAGTAGGGGCTTCTATTACTGTACAGAGTAGAGGCTTCTATTACAGTACAGAGTAGGGGCTTCTATTACTGTATAGAGTAGAGGCTTCTATTACTGTACAGAGTAGGGGCTTCTATTACTGTACAGAGTAGAGGCTTCTATTACAGTACAGAGTAGGGGCTTCTATTACTGTATAGAGTAGAGGCTTCTATTACTGTACAGAGTAGGGGCTTCTATTACTGTACAGAGTAGAGGCTTCTATTACTGTACAGAGTAGGGGCTTCTATTACTGTACAGAGTAGGGGCTTCTATTACTGTACAGAGAAGAGGCTTCTATTACTGTACAGAGTAGAGGCTTCTATTACTGTACAGAGTAGAGGCTTCTATTACTGTACAGAGTAGAGGCTTCTATTACTGTATAGAGTAGGGGCTTCTATTACTGTACAGAGTAGGGGCTTCTATTACTGTACAGAGTAGAGGCTTCTATTACTGTACAGAGTAGGGGCTTCTATTACTGTACAGCAGTGGCGGCTGGTGATCTAAATATAGGTTGGGGCGCTAGCATTTCTAAAAAAAAACAAATACATCTGACTTTGACTTTAAACAGAAAAAACAAGCCACCTTGTGTCTCAGTTGCATAAGACAGTTTAATTGGCAACAGTGGAGGACAGTTTTTCAAGTAAGACATCAGGCAATCTAACATTTCTGTTTTATTTGGTCTTGCTTTATTATAAAAAGGATTCCCACCAACTTTTAGACCTGGCCCACTCATATTTTGATTAATAAAGGGGTTTAAATTTTCGGATATGTTGCTAATGTTACGTGGACAGAATTTACTAAACTTAACAAAACAGTTAAAAATCCTTGACTGTATGTTAAAATAATGGAATGTACAGACATACAGCAAATGATTACATGACCATTTCAACATATTTATGAGTTTTTTTGTGCTTCATCAACATATGGATTGGGTTTCACAGAAAACACGGGCTTTTGCTAATGTTACATGGACAGTGTCTAACGTTAGCACAGGGAATCTCCGGGATCGCCGAATGTACACAATGTTTACATGCATTTACACACGCATTCAACGGGCATCCCAACTTTTCGTCATTTCAACACACATTTCACCTCAAATAATGTGTAGTTTTCATAATTTCGTTTCTTGAATGAGGTGTGCGTTACATGACGCTATCGTTACTTTAGTGGACAGAATATTTATTCATTAATTTCGAGAAATAAAATGAAATTTCTCTCACCCGCCGCTCCAAAATTCGTGAATCTACGATCTTAGCGCAGGCACACAAATACGATGGGAATCACTTGCGCGTTAAATAAAAGTGGATCTCGCAATGTAATACTCGCGAACGTTACTGATTGGTCACGGACTGAAATAACGTTAGCCTTACAATCGGGTTTCTATAAACCTATACAATTGGATTAGCTAAATTCTTCCCGATCATAACAACAAAGGGTTTAATTGAGTTACTTCCTGTGCATTTTAATAGTTACTAAATCCACCGAATCATGTACAGAGAGGGGTATAGCTAACGTTACTGTGATGGACAGAATGAACAGTAACGTTTGCAACTGGAATTAAGCATTGTTTTGAATGTGTGGGATATTTTTCTGTCCACTTCCGATGTATTTTCTGAAATAAAATCCTTCTAACTTAAAAAGAAAAAATCTGACAACAATGTGATTGCTTATGCAGTTACTTTATTATAATTTCTATCAAACAGAACAATATTTTTTTAGAAAATGCCAGGATTTTTAAAAAAAACCTTTGATTTGTTTGTAGCATACATTATGTGCCCACTTTCTGTAGAGTTTGCCTAATGCCAATTCTGTAGCCTTCATCGAGTTGTTCAGCAATGCTAAGCCTGCCAAAAAAGTTTAGCTTCATACATTTGCAAAGAAATAACCGAATTTTCTTTGCTTTCTGTTCCATTTGAAGAAGCCATTTCGAATTATCTCTCTCGCTTGGTCTAGATCTACTTGAATGAATGCGTAGCAGCCGACTGAACCTAGCCGTAGTACTCGCGCACTCGCAGTGATATCCTGCTAGATGCCGGCTGGGCGTGATAACATGCCTTAAATCCAATCCAATAATATCATAAACCATGAGGACTAATCAGAAAAGGGTAGGATAGTCCGGGGCGCACAGGGCTGCGCCCGGGGGACTACTTTTTTGGCCGCGAATCAGGCAGCAGAATGAGGGGGCTCGCCTGAAAATGAATGAGTGCTCTGATTCACCATAACGTTACCGGCGCCCCGCAGTCCCCTGAACATGCATATGTAATGTATTAAACTTTAGACAACGCAAGGCCAACATATAACATGTTTAAGCTACTAAAAAATTAAATAATAATAAAAAATAATAATAAAAAATAATAATAAAAAATAATAATTTTTAAAAAACTTTTTATTTTATTTGTATGTGGGGGAGGGGGGGGCGGCGCCCCAGCGCCCTCTATAGGCCGGCCGCCACTGCTGTACAGAGTAGAGGCTTCTATTACTGTACAGAGTAGGGGCTTCTATTACTGTACAGAGTAGGGGCTTCCATTACTGTACAGAGTAGAGGCTTCTATTACTGTACAGAGTAGGGGCTTCTATTACTGTACAGAGTAGGGGCTTCCATTACTGTACAGAGTAGAGGCTTCTATTACTGTACAGAGTAGGGGCTTATATTACTGTACAGAGTAGGGGCTTCTATTACTGTACAGAGTAGAGGCTTCTATTACTGTACAGAGTAGGGGCTTCTATTACTGTACAGAGTAGGGGCTTCTATTACTGTACAGAGTAGGGGCTTCCATTACTGTACAGAGTAGAGGCTTCTATTACTGTACAGAGTAGGGGCTTCTATTACTGTACAGAGTAGGGGCTTCCATTACTGTACAGAGTAGAGGCTTCTATTACTGTACAGAGTAGGGGCTTCTATTACTGTACAGAGTAGGGGCTTCTATTACTGTACAGAGTAGAGGCTTCTATTACTGTACAGAGTAGAGGCTTCTATTACTGTACAGAGTAGGGGCTTATATTACTGTACAGAGTAGGGGCTTCTATTACTGTACAGAGTAGAGGCTTCTATTACTGTACAGAGTAGGGGCTTCTATTACTGTACAGAGTAGAGGCTTCTATTACTGTACAGAGTAGGGGCTTCTATTACTGTACAGAGTAGGGGCTTCTATTACTGTACAGAGTAGAGGCTTCTATTACTGTACAGAGTAGAGGCTTCTATTACTGTACAGAGTAGAGGCTTCTATTACTGTACAGAGTAGAGGCTTCTATTACTGTACAGAGTAGAGGCTTCTATTACTGTACAGAGTAGAGGCTTCTATTACTGTATAGAGTAGGGGCTTCTATTACTGTACAGAGTAGGGGCTTCTATTACTGTACAGAGTAGGGGCTTCTATTACTGTACATAGTAGAGGCTTCTATTACTGTACAGAGTAGAGGCTTCTATTACTGTACATAGTAGAGGCTTCTATTACTGTACAGAGTAGGGGCTTCTATTACTGTACATAGTAGAGGCTTCTATTACTGTACAGAGTAGGGGCTTCTATTACTGTACATAGTAGAGGCTTCTATTACTGTACAGAGTAGAGGCTTCTATTACTGTACATAGTAGAGGCTTCTATTACTGTACAGAGTAGGGGCTTCTATTACTGTACAGAGTAGGGGCTTCTATTACTGTACAGAGTAGAGGCTTCTATTACTGTACAGAGTAGGGGCTTCTATTACTGTACAGAGTAGAGGCTTCTATTACTGTACAGAGTAGGGGCTTCTATTACTGTACAGAGTAGAGGCTTCTATTACTGTACAGAGTAGAGGCTTCTATTACTGTACAGAGTAGGGGCTTCTATTACTGTACAGAGTAGAGGCTTCTATTACTGTACAGAGTAGGGGCTTCTATTACTGTACAGAGTAGGGGCTTCTATTACTGTACAGAGTAGGGGCTTCTATTACTGTACATAGTAGAGGCTTCTATTACTGTACAGAGTAGAGGCTTCTATTACTGTACAGAGTAGAGGCTTCTATTACTGTACAGAGTAGGGGCTTCTATTACTGTACAGAGTAGGGGCTTCTATTACTGTACAGAGTAGAGGCTTCTATTACTGTACAGAGTAGAGGCTTCTATTACTGTATAGAGTAGAGGCTTCTATTACTGTACAGAGTAGGGGCTTCTATTACTGTACAGAGTAGAGGCTTCTATGGTGCCCAGAAATATTTTACAACCAGGTCTCCACACAGACATTGCTGTTGTCTACTCTTCTCTACTGAAATCATTGTCGTCTTCAAATCACATTTTACACACGTTACTTGTAATAACGCAACCCCCGGCACGTGGGGGGGGGGGTTGAGATGGGGGAGAACCGGTGTCCAAAACAAATATTATTGTCTGTCATTAATTTTGGTAAAATATATTCTGTAGATGACTCTGTCCTTTCCTCAATTTGAGACCCTGACGAGCACCGCATAGCAACACTGAAACGTGCGCTCAGGGCTACCAGCCAAGGTTACAATAACAACCTCTCACTTTGGCACCCTTTCTCCAAAGAAAATGATTAGGCCGATACCTTTATGAAATACCAACCGTTTATTCGGTTTTATTAACGATGAGTATACAAAAACAAATATGAACGCTACGTTCCATACAGGCCACTTGAATGCTTTAAAAGCTGCACTTTCGAGATATATTGCTGTTTACTCAGACTCATAAAAATAAGCATAAAGAGGATGAATGCATTTGTAGATTATATATATTTTCTTAATCTTCAATTTCATATCTCATTTTGCCATGCTTGTGCTGCTATTTTTTTCCTGGCAGAAATAGACTCGAGCAATCAATATCCTGAGCCTATACTTTATAGCTTCTTCAATAACACAAAGCAAGCAGACACGTCCAATTCATTACTATAGTTGTCTTTTGTTTGTGGTGTGATACACGCTATAACCTACAGCTTATAGCCTGGGGTTTTCAATATGTGCCTGTTGATAAAGAGCTACATTTTTTAAAATTCAAAGCTAAGAAAATTGCCTGGTTTGAATATCAGCCTGCACAGAAGTTGAGCTGGGCCAGCCAAAGCTGGCAATCAGAGACAAACAGCACAAACCTCAGCCAAATAATTTTTAACAGAGACACTATTCAAAGAATAATTCCGGTTTTTTTTTCTTTTCTCGACTTGGACCCATGTTTCCCAACTATTTCCACCATGCTGATCGGTAATAATATCAATTTTGTCACATCTTTCTCTTTTGAGCTCTGGTCACCCCGAGAACTGCTCCGCTTTACAATGGAGTCCAATTTAGATACAGGTTCAATTTACCTCAAACAGGTCCAGTTTACCCTAACCTCTTATTTGAAGGTGAAAACGAGTGTGAAAGTGGAAATTTATTTGGCAAAATTTAACTTAAAATGTATTCACACGCTATTTGAACATGCAGAATTCACCAATTGTACTTATTCTGCATGTATAAAAATGTATCGTTTCCAGGGGTGTGGCTGACTCTTATAAGCCAATGCAGAAAATCCTAATTGAAAACCTGTTGCAATGGCAGATTATTCATCAGACTATTATGAGAATGTTGAGTCTCTTGACTTCGATGGCTGCCCGTATTTATCTATCGAAGAGGATAGAAAACGACGGCTGAGACGGAAAGGCAAGACGCAGAGGGAACAGATCAATGGTAACAGCCTGAGTTGTGAGCTACGCATGTCGGGGCTCACGGTAATGGGCCTACATGAACCGTTTGATAAGGAAAGAGATACAGAGTGTGGTCAGGGAGGAGAAGACGAGCGTGTGGAGTGCAGTGTTAAAAGCTACGGAAAGATTCAATAGGAGTAAAACTAGTGACTGCA